>CALNHX010003668.1:47500-144172 GCA_940337035.1 Agriotes lineatus
TTATAAAATTCTGCTATTTAAAACTACCAGTTTAGGATTGGCTTGCGGATGTCTTATATTGCAAAAACCAACTTTTATGCCTTGCTGTATTATTTACTTGATTCAAGAATCTGGCCTGTAGGAGCTTTAGTTTTTTCGTGGAAACTTGGCACAGTCAACCTAACGACTTAAATATTTTTACGTTAAGACCCAAATTTTAGATTCGATTAGAAATTCAAGAAAATGTTTTCATTAAACAGTGTTATGAGCCAAAAGTCACTTTTCGTATTAATTTAACGATTTCCCTTATCCCTGCCTAATTCAAGGCACTTTGCACATTTCGCTCTAACTATTTACCCTATAATAGCCTAGTTTTATTTCCCCATTTCCTCAAGTAAAGTCACTGCAGATTAGGCCTCACGTTGTACGCGTGCTATGTTGGTTGCAGATGCGATTTTTCTGCAAATTTGGAATTTTCTGGGCCTAGCTGTCAAATTATCATTAGCCATTTTGAGTTGTCAGAAGATGGATGTGGTGAAAAGCATCTTTGGTTAATCGATGCACGAATATTTGTAATTCGGTTTTGTCACGCTCATCCTAGCATGAAAATGTATATCTTGGTGTGATTTTTTGTCTGGGAGACGTCCCCGACGTTTTTGTTGTGATACATTTCAAGCACGGATTTTTGTCCGGAATTCATCTGACAATCACATGTAACTACTTGGGCGATTTGGAGCAGAACATCTCACGGTATGCTATTTTGACAATTACTGGTTATATTTCTAAGGCAGAATGTTGTCCCTTTTAGCTCCCTTTTGGTACGGGCGGTGAACGCACTCAGCTTCCCTTTGGTACGGGCGATGAACGCACTCAGATTAGGAAGCAGTCCTTTGGTATGAACTAACGCATCTCTGTTGGTGAGCGGCGAGTTTGTTCATGTGGCGCAGAAACTCTTCGAAGCGTTTGGTCGATGGATTTGGCCCCTCTTGGAGAGCACTCTCTCCAGGCAGTTGCTGCAGTCGGCTGGCTGTGAGTTTGGGAGATTTCCAGTCCCTAAAACAGGCTAGCAGATTTACTGGCCCAAGATCTCTGCGTTACCTGCGATGAAGCCCGTTGGAACACCTGGCTTCCTCGACATCGTGCAGTAGGCCTCTGATTTAGCACGTTCGTCACCTGGTGCAGCCAAGGTCTGTCTTTGCAATTTCCTTAAACGTTCTTGTGCAGTTTTGAGCTCGACCAACTTAACCTGTGTTATAGGCATGATTTTAATGTGTGTTTAATTATTCATTGTAGCGCTTTGTACTACGGCCAGATTTTGATAAGCGAATTAACTTACTTTAATGTTGTGATAACTCACCTGACTAAAAGTAAACCTATTTTGTTGTTTACATCTTTATATTTGCAACTTGACATTTTGAAGCCTCCATTAGCCTTCAGGCTGTGTCTATTGTAGATGCATAGGGACGATAAGGTTTCCCTTATGTAAATTTTGTAATAGCAATTCTTGCATACGCCCATTTGAACGATTTTAGACTCGATCTCAGTGGAGAGATCCGTCAGTCGGTTGAATTTGGCTTAGTGCGGCCCCATTTTGCAAGAAATCAGCGAAATCAGTCCGATCTTTGTTTAAGCAATTACGCCCCTTTAGGGCGAGATTTAATTAGCGTGTTTCGGGTATAAACCAAGATCTTGGGTAACAATGGGATTTGTGTACATTTGATTACTAGTACAGTTATGTATTTTTGCAACTGAGGGTTTAGCGTTGATTTCAACTTGACAAACAAAACAAAACTTTAACTACCGCTTAAATTTGAGACGCGTTTGGTCATACATGCGAATTGCTACGATCTACGACTTTATTTATTTAATCTGGTGAGTTTAATCTGTGATAAATTTTACGATATTATATTATATGAAATCTGGTTTGTGATATCTGTCGTTGTTGTGATATACTACCGAGCACTGTTAATATTTTATTAATGTTAATATTCTATTAAATTATATATACTCGTTACTTATGCCTGCGAATTTGATTTGTGTGTCCTTGTCGCTACCTCTAATTTTCAGGATCGCTTAGTAGCACCTTCCGTAGTGTCTGGTTTGACGATTAGCAAAGTGCTGGGTTACTGCTACTTGGCGCCCATAAATTACTCATCGTTTCAGCTTACGCTTTAAGTCTTCTGTTCGACCCACGACCAGCTCCGGCTGAGAATCCGGTAGCCTTTGCTACTCCTTATTTTATAGTCAGAGTTTGGTAACAAGGAGTTTATTGGCGCCCATTCGTGGAGCGTGATTTTGTTTGAATTCGCTTGGCTTGGACTTGTTTTATATATTTTTTTTCCCTTGCTGTGCTCGAAATATTTAGATATATAGTTAGAATTAGTCCAGGTGGTATGGTATCTATATTGCATGATAGTTATATAAGTTTTTTTTGCATGATCTCCCAAGTGCACGTAGTTTAGGAACGTGGCATCCAATATTGTCGTTAGATTTGTGGTGCGACGATTTATTGGAGATTTTGTTAGTATTTTAAGAAAAATTCTTTGTAGTTTTAGTCACTTTATTCGAGTGTGTATACAAATAGGCAACACACTAGTTTTGAGTATTAAATTAGTCATTTAGTTTCTTTGTTGAATACCCGAAAATGGACGTTGATCGCTTACTTGTCGATGTAATCAAGTTACGAATTATTGGTTCGGGGCATTTCTTGCCAAGGTAACGTCATGGAGAAACGCAAATTACTTAGGGCCCGATTTAGGATGGAGCGTGATGGTAATGTCAGTTTTCCTGAAGTCCACATTGATTACAGACAGGAATTGGAAGCATGCAGGGCTAAATTAGCTACCCTTGATGCAGAAGTCCGCATTTGCAGTTCCACCACAAAAGATAATAACTTCAAGAGATTACATACTCGTCTTCTACATGTTTATGGCCGCTTAGAGAGAATTGTTTCCACCGAGTTCTCTGCCCACCTGAAAAATGAAGCCGTGAATATTTGCCTTCAATTATTAGATGATCTTGAAAGTAGGACTGAGAATCGACAAGAGCTCGATTTAATTTCACTGGATGAACCTGATGCTGCTACCGGTTTACCTCAAGCTCCCGATACTTATCGAGATTATCAGGAACAACCATCTCCACCAGATGTTGAACCTAGACGTAGCTCCAACGTCACCTTCAACCTCAATGCTCCACAGCAAAGAAGATCTTCACTTTTTCATAGCACTAGTATGGCTACATCGAGTCATGCACCCTCTGAACATAATTTCATTCCCGTCAACAAATGGAAGATGCAATATAATGGTGAAAGTGGCGTAACAAGCTTTCTGGAACGTATTGAAGAACTCCGAGTTGCTAGAGGAGTACCTAAGCAACACCTGTTTACTGCAGTCGTAGAACTTTTTACGGGTAACGCCTTAATCTGGTACAGATCTATTCGTGACACCATCAACAGTTGGGATGATCTCACCAAAGCTCTCCGAGAAACTTTCTTGCCGTGTGATTATGAAGCGACTTTATGGGACGAGATTAGAAACCGCACTCAAGGTGTTGATGAGCCGGTATCCGTTTACATTGCGGTTATGGAGAATCTTTTCCGACGCCTTCCTTCAGTGCCTTTGGAAACCACACGTCTCACTATGATAAAAAGGAATTTACAACCTTACATTCAATCACAACTGGCCTTACAATTTGTGCCCACAATTTCAGAACTCACCCGAGTATGCAAGATGATCGAAGACACTCGCGTACGAGCTTCACGCTTTCGAAACCCTCCAACAAATGTGAAGAATCTGCTTGAACCAGACTTAGCATATCGTCGGTCACACTCGAACTTCAATATAGCTTCTGTAGAAGAATCTTCTATTGTTCCTGCCCTTTCAGCTTGTAACAGCCAACCTGTTGTGGATGCCGTCAATCCCATTGTTTGTTAGAATTGTAACCAACCCAATCATCGATCAATTAATTGCCCTCAGCCTAAAAAGATGCACTGTTATAAATGTGGCAAACCGAACTATACCTGCAGAACCTGTCCTTCATGTTCGGGAAACGCCAATCAGCGTCGTTAAGAGGCCGATTAGCACGCTGCAAGCATATCAAGGCCAACAACCGTATTGTCGAATCTGAAAATTCTGTCTTTAAGCATCAAGCTGTACTCGACTTCATACTCAGTCATGCCGATAAAGATGAAAGACCCTACCTGAAGGTTTCGATCTTTGGAAATTATATTTTAGGCCTTTTAGACTCTGGAGCCTCTCGAACTCTCTTAGGTAGACAAGGCTGGGAGATGCTACAGAATTACTGCCGCCTCGATACTCAGCACATTTCTTCTTGTGTAGTGGCTAATGGTGACAAATGTATCAGTATAGGTACTACCACGATACCTATAACTCTTCGAAACAAAGTCTGTGTCATGGACGTTTTGGTGGTTCCTTCACTACCTCATTCGCTCATTCTAGGCATCGATTTTTGGCGTAAGATGAACATCATCCCTAACCTTCGTCAGGATGAATGGAATTTTGCCATGGACAATCCCAACGTTTTCGTCAATGCTATACAATCTGCCGAACATCTTTCTAGTGCACAGAGCCTTCAGCTACAAGAATTTATCGATAATACCTTTCGAGTCATGGGTGACAAGATCGGATGTACTCACTTAGTCCAACATGAGATTAGAACGCAATCTCCACCTATAAAACAGCGTTATTACCCCATTTCGCCGGCCCTCCAACAACATGTCGATAGGGAATTAGATAGGATGCTGAAAGATGGCATTGTGGAACGCTCTACCTCTGCGTGGTCGTCTCCGATTCTTATGGTCAAAAAGCGTGATAACACCTATAGGTTTTGTGTGGATTTTCGTAAGCTAAATAAAGTTAGTCAGCCAGATGCGTACCCCCTTCCGTATATTAGCAGTACCCTCGACAAACTTCGGGATGCACGTTATCTTACGACCTTGGATATCAAGTCCGCCTATTGGCAGATACCTGTTGCAGAGTCTTCTCGTGAATATACCGCCTTTACGGTGCCTAACCGAAGCTTGTATCAATTTTGTCGTCTACCTTTCGGTCTTCATACCGCCTCGGCCACTTGGCAACGATTGATAGATCGTGTGATAGGGGCTGACCTAGAACCTTTTGTTTTCACCTACCTCGATGACGTCATTATATGTACACAAACCTTCGAACAACATTTAGACGTTTTACGAGAGGTTGTCAAACGCTTGTCTGATGCCGGTTTAACCTTAAGCAAGGAAAAGTGCCATTTCTGCAAACCGGAACTTCGATACTTAGGCTATGTAGTCAATTCCAAAGGTCTGTTAGTCGACCCGGATAAAGTTCGGGCCATCCTCGAAATACCCACACCAACTTGTGTTTCTGAAATCCGCCGCATAGTGGGTATGGCATCATGGTATAGGCGCTTCGTACCTAATTTCTCTACGTTGTTGGCTCCGCTGACTTCGTTGCTTAAAAAGAACGTCAAATTTCATTGGACTGCAGATTGTGAAGAGGCTTTTCATTCAATTAAGGAACACTTAATTTCTGCACCTATACTTGCGCGTCCTAATTTTGACTTGCCTTTCTCTATTCAGACTGACGCCTCCGCTTATGGTCTTGGCGCCGTTCTCACACAAAATCAAGAAGATGGTGAGAAGATTATCTGCTATGTTAGTCGCTCTTTAACCAAGAACGAGAGAAATTTCAGCACCACCGAACGTGAGTGCCTGGCAGTTATTTTTGCTATAGAAAAACTTCGGCCATACATCGAGGGAACGAAGTTCACTGTGATCACTGATCATTATAGTTTAAAGTGGTTGAACAACATTAAAGATCCTACTGGCCGAATTGCTCGATGGGCAGTACGCCTACAACAATATGATTTTGACATCATCCACCGTAAAGGGAAAGATCATGTAGTACCTGATACGCTGTCTCGTGCTGTGCCAGTGGTAGATGCCATTGAAGGACAACCCATGTTAGACGCAGATGTCAAGGACCGTTGGTACCTACGTATGCTAGCCAACGTACGGAATAATCCCCGTCGTTTTCCCTTGTGGCGTGTTGAAGGGAACAAGCTATACAAGCACACCACCGTTGCTTACTCCGACCTACGGGAAGACAGAGATGAATGGAAACTGGTGGTTCCTAAAGAGAAACGTACTGACCTGATATGCCAGAATCATGACCTTCCAACAGCTGGACATACTGATGGTGTATCCAAAACTTTAAATCGTATAGCTAAACTTTATTATTGGCCCAAGATGCGTGCTGACGTGGCCCGCTATATACGCCGTTGTAACACCTGCGGGAGAACCAAGCCTGAACAGCGACCTCCTGTCGGCTTTATGGGTGGACATTCAATTATAAATAAACCGTGGGAAGTAATTTGTACTGACATTGTTGGTCCTTTGCCTCGGTCGAAGAAAGGTTATTCTTATATCCTCGTCGTTGCCGACTGTTTCAGCAAATTTCCTCTATTCTTTCCTTTGCGCTCAGCTACGGCTCCTAATATAGTCAAACACCTTGAAGAAGATGTGTTCCTCGTGTACGGGGCGCCTCGCCGCATCATCTGTGATAATGGTGTCCAATTTCGCAGCCGTGAGTTTACTGCTCTCATGAACACCTACAACTGCAAAATGTCATTTACAGCCTATTATCACCCTCAGGCGAATCCAACCGAACGCATTAACCGCGTCCTGAAGACTATGCTAACGGCATATGTTCGAGATAATCACCGTGAATGGGACAAGTATTTACCTCATGTGGCGTGCGCTATTAGAACCTCCAAACACGAAGTAACTGGACAAACTCCTTATTTCATCAACTTTGGTCGGGAGATTGTTCTTAAGAGACCTGGAGAAGCTGACGACGAGAATGCCAATGCCGAGCCTGAGTTGCGATTCGATCGCGCCAACGATAACAATCGCTCTGAAGCTGTCCAACGCTTATATGCTGATGTACGTCGTCGTCTGGATAAAGCATATGAGAAATCGAAAACATATTATGACCTTAGACGCCGTCCTGTTGAATATCAGGTGAACCAATCTGTTTGGCGCAAAAACTATGTTCTTTCTGATGCTGCGAAACATTTTTCAGCGAAGCTTGCACCTAAGTATGTTGGTCCTTTCATTATCCATCGTCGTTTATCCAGATGGGTTTATGAACTTAAGACCCCTGAAGGTAACCTGCTGCGAGGGACTTGGCATGCTAAAGATCTTAAACCCCATTATGACGACAATCGCGATCAAGTACCTAACGAGGGTTAGTTTGCTGTTATTTCGCGCTTATTTGTTTTACCACTAGTTTTTAAGTGATATTTTGATTCCAGGTTGTTTTCTCATGTTGTTCCCTTTGGGTTTGTAGTGTGAGAAATATCGTGGGAGTTTTAGTCCATTTGGGAGGATGGTTGGGGACTTGAACGGTCGGTTACTTTCCCGTCTATTCCTTACTTGTAAGGTAGGCTGAGACATTCCATCGTGTCATACAGGGGTGAGACATTTTTGCCGTCTCGCTTCCGGTGTTCCGCCATCTGGTCACTGTAGATGGTGTTTCAGTGTGCAGTCGGTCCTGGGCTGTACACTTTTCCCAGACTAGTAGGGTGTAGGGCTGTTTTATTTTGTCGTCATAGGGCATAGTTGCTTATGATCGCGGAGTGTCCTACGGGGTCCCGCGCCTGGTGTCTATGATCTGTGACGATCTCAAACCTTTTTCGGCTTTTTCCCATTTAGAAATTTTCTGTTAGTTCATTTGATTCCACCCTACGTTGACAGACTGACGTGACAACGGACGAATCCCTTCTCATCCTTCTTCTGTGTTGTGCACTATCTCCTTTCCTAGAGCTTTCTAATTCCCATTCCCTTTTTCATTACTTTCATCTTTAGTTTTCTTCTTCGTGTTAGGTAGTCCCCTTGGTGGACGTTGTGCTGAATTGGGCCTGGATCGGTTCATCCACCGGCGCACCTTTTAGATCTAGCAGCGACGGGTGTTCCGATGTCCTTTTCTGGGTGGCGTTCACTGTGAGGTCTGCTTATCCCTTCCTTCTATTTTTCGCTTTCAATCTTTTAATCCCGTCGTAATTCCTTTTTTTTTCCTTTTCGTCTTCTAGTGTTGGAGTATTTAGGCCACGTATCCGTTTCTAAATTATCTGGTGTTGCCTTGGGTGTGTTTGGTTTTTGCAGTATTCTCTTTGGGGCTATTTGAGGTATCGATTATGTATCTGTAAGGTTTTGAAGTGTTGTTGATGTGCATGCTTAGGTTCTACGTCGGTAAATTTGAGGAATTTACCTATTTTTAAGTAGGGGGAGAGTTGTTATGAGCCAAAAGTCACTTTTCGTATTAATTTAACGATTTGCCTTATCCCTGCCTAATTCAAGGCACTTTGCACATTTCGCTCTAACTATTTACCCTATAATAGCCTAGTTTTATTTCCCCATTTCCTCAAGTAAAGTCACTGCAGATTAGGCCTCACGTTGTACGCGTGCTATGTTGGTTGCAGATGCGATTTTTCTGCAAATTTGGAATTTTCTGGGCCTAGCTGTCAAATTATCATTAGCCATTTTGAGTTGTCAGAAGATGGATGTGGTGAAAAGCATCTTTGGTTAATCGATGCACGAATATTTGTAATTCGGTTTTGTCACGCTCATCCTAGCATGAAAATGTATATCTTGGTGTGATTTTTTGTCTGGGAGACGTCCCCGACGTTTTTGTTGTGATACATTTCAAGCACGGATTTTTGTCCGGAATTCATCTGACAATCACATGTAACTACTTGGGCGATTTGGAGCAGAACATCTCACGGTATGCTATTTTGACAATTACTGGTTATATTTCTAAGGCAGAATGTTGTCCCTTTTAGCTCCCTTTTGGTACGGGCGGTGAACGCACTCAGCTTCCCTTTGGTACGGGCGATGAACGCACTCAGATTAGGAAGCAGTCCTTTGGTATGAACTAACGCATCTCTGTTGGTGAGCGGCGAGTTTGTTCATGTGGCGCAGAAACTCTTCGAAGCGTTTGGTCGATGGATTTGGCCCCTCTTGGAGAGCACTCTCTCCAGGCAGTTGCTGCAGTCGGCTGGCTGTGAGTTTGGGAGATTTCCAGTCCCTAAAACAGGCTAGCAGATTTACTGGCCCAAGATCTCTGCGTTACCTGCGATGAAGCCCGTTGGAACACCTGGCTTCCTCGACATCGTGCAGTAGGCCTCCGATTTACCACGTTCGTCACCTGGTGCAGCCAAGGTCTGTCTTTGCAATTTCCTTAAACGTTCTTGTGCAGTTTTGAGCTCGACCAACTTAACCTGTGTTATAGGCATGATTTTAATGTGTGTTTAATTATTCATTGTAGCGCTTTGTACTACGGCCAGATTTTGATAAGCGAATTAACTTACTTTAATGTTGTGATAACTCACCTGTCTAAAAGTAAATCTATTTTGTTGTTTACATCTTTATATTTGCAACTTGACATTTTGAAGCCTCCATTAGCCTTCAGGCTGTGTCTATTGTAGATGCATAGGGACGATAAGGTTTCCCTTATGTAAATTTTGTAATAGCAATTCTTGCATACGCCCATTTGAACGATTTTAGACTCGATCTCAGTGGAGAGATCCGTCAGTCGGTTGAATTTGGCTTAGTGCGGCCCCATTTTGCAAGAAATCAGCGAAATCAGTCCGATCTTTGTTTAAGCAATTACGCCCCTTTAGGGCGAGATTTAATTAGCGTGTTTCGGGTAATTTTGCGCCCCTATAAACCAAGATCTTGGGTAACAATGGGATTTGTGTACATTTGATTACTAGTACAGTTATGTATTTTTGCAACTGAGGGTTTAGCGTTGATTTCAACTTGACAAACAAAACAAAACTTTAACTACCGCTTAAATTTGAGACGCGTTTGGTCATACATGCGAATTGCTACGATCTACGACTTTATTTATTTAATCTGGTGAGTTTAATCTGTGATAAATTTTACGATATTATATTATATGAAATCTGGTTTGTGATATCTGTCGTTGTTGTGATATACTACCGAGCACTGTTAATATTTTATTAATGTTAATATTCTATTAAATTATATATACTCGTTACTTATGCCTGCGAATTTGATTTGTGTGTCCTTGTCGCTACCTCTAATTTTTAGGATCGCTTAGTAGCACCTTCCGTAGTGTCTGGTTTGACGATTAGCAAAGTGCTGGGTTACTGCTACTTGGCGCCCATAAATTACTCATCGTTTCAGCTTACGCTTTAAGTCTTCTGTTCGACCCACGACCAGCTCCGGCTGAGAATCCGGTAGCCTTTGCTACTCCTTATTTTATAGTCAGAGTTTGGTAACAAGGAGTTTATTGGCGCCCATTCGTGGAGCGTGATTTTGTTTGAATTCGCTTGGCTTGGACTTGTTTTATATATTTTTTTTCCCTTGCTGTGCTCGAAATATTTAGATATATAGTTAGAATTAGTCCAGGTGGTATGGTATCTATATTGCATGATAGTTATATAAGTTTTTTTTGCATGATCTCCCAAGTGCACGTAGTTTAGGAACGTGGCATCCAATATTGTCGTTAGATTTGTGGTGCGACGATTTATTGGAGATTTTGTTAGTATTTTAAGAAAAATTCTTTGTAGTTTTAGTCACTTTATTCGAGTGTGTATACAAATAGGCAACACACTAGTTTTGAGTATTAAATTAGTCATTTAGTTTCTTTGTTGAATACCCGAAAATGGACGTTGATCGCTTACTTGTCGATGTAATCAAGTTACGAATTATTGGTTCGGGGCATTTCTTGCCAAGGTAACGTCATGGAGAAACGCAAATTACTTAGGGCCCGATTTAGGATGGAGCGTGATGGTAATGTCAGTTTTCCTGAAGTCCACATTGATTACAGACAGGAATTGGAAGCATGCAGGGCTAAATTAGCTACCCTTGATGCAGAAGTCCGCATTTGCAGTTCCACCACAAAAGATAATAACTTCAAGAGATTACATACTCGTCTTCTACATGTTTATGGCCGCTTAGAGAGAATTGTTTCCACCGAGTTCTCTGCCCACCTGAAAAATGAAGCCGTGAATATTTGCCTTCAATTATTAGATGATCTTGAAAGTAGGACTGAGAATCGACAAGAGCTCGATTTAATTTCACTGGATGAACCTGATGCTGCTACCGGTTTACCTCAAGCTCCCGATACTTATCGAGATTATCAGGAACAACCATCTCCACCAGATGTTGAACCTAGACGTAGCTCCAACGTCACCTTCAACCTCAATGCTTCACAGCAAAGAAGATCTTCACTTTTTCATAGCACTAGTATGGCTACATCGAGTCATGCACCCTCTGAACATAATTTCATTCCCGTCAACAAATGGAAGATGCAATATAATGGTGAAAGTGGCGTAACAAGCTTTCTGGAACGTATTGAAGAACTCCGAGTTGCTAGAGGAGTACCTAAGCAACACCTGTTTACTGCAGTCGTAGAACTTTTTACGGGTAACGCCTTAATCTGGTACAGATCTATTCGTGACACCATCAACAGTTGGGATGATCTCACCAAAGCTCTCCGAGAAACTTTCTTGCCGTGTGATTATGAAGCGACTTTATGGGACGAGATTAGAAACCGCACTCAAGGTGTTGATGAGCCGGTATCCGTTTACATTGCGGTTATGGAGAATCTTTTCCGACGCCTTCCTTCAGTGCCTTTGGAAACCACACGTCTCACTATGATAAAAAGGAATTTACAACCTTACATTCAATCACAACTGGCCTTACAATTTGTGCCCACAATTTCAGAACTCACCCGAGTATGCAAGATGATCGAAGACACTCGCGTACGAGCTTCACGCTTTCGAAACCCTCCAACAAATGTGAAGAATCTGCTTGAACCAGACTTAGCATATCGTCGGTCACACTCGAACTTCAATATAGCTTCTGTAGAAGAATCTTCTATTGTTCCTGCCCTTTCAGCTTGTAACAGCCAACCTGTTGTGGATGCCGTCAATCCCATTGTTTGTTAGAATTGTAACCAACCCAATCATCGATCAATTAATTGCCCTCAGCCTAAAAAGATGCACTGTTATAAATGTGGCAAACCGAACTATACCTGCAGAACCTGTCCTTCATGTTCGGGAAACGCCAATCAGCGTCGTTAAGAGGCCGATTAGCACGCTGCAAGCATATCAAGGCCAACAACCGTATTGTCGAATCTGAAAATTCTGTCTTTAAGCATCAAGCTGTACTCGACTTCATACTCAGTCATGCCGATAAAGATGAAAGACCCTACCTGAAGGTTTCGATCTTTGGAAATTATATTTTAGGCCTTTTAGACTCTGGAGCCTCTCGAACTCTCTTAGGTAGACAAGGCTGGGAGATGCTACAGAATTACTGCCGCCTCGATACTCAGCACATTTCTTCTTGTGTAGTGGCTAATGGTGACAAATGTATCAGTATAGGTACTACCACGATACCTATAACTCTTCGAAACAAAGTCTGTGTCATGGACGTTTTGGTGGTTCCTTCACTACCTCATTCGTTCATTCTAGGCATCGATTTTTGGCGTAAGATGAACATCATCCCTAACCTTCGTCAGGATGAATGGAATTTTGCCATGGACAATCCCAACGTTTTCGTCAATGCTATACAATCTGCCGAACATCTTTCTAGTGCACAGAGCCTTCAGCTACAAGAATTTATCGATAATACCTTTCGAGTCATGGGTGACAAGATCGGATGTACTCACTTAGTCCAACATGAGATTAGAACGCAATCTCCACCTATAAAACAGCGTTATTACCCCATTTCGCCGGCCCTCCAACAACATGTCGATAGGGAATTAGATAGGATGCTGAAAGATGGCATTGTGGAACGCTCTACCTCTGCGTGGTCGTCTCCGATTCTTATGGTCAAAAAGCGTGATAACACCTATAGGTTTTGTGTGGATTTTCGTAAGCTAAATAAAGTTAGTCAGCCAGATGCGTACCCCCTTCCGTATATTAGCAGTGCCCTCGACAAACTTCGGGATGCACGTTATCTTACGACCTTGGATATCAAGTCCGCCTATTGGCAGATACCTGTTGCAGAGTCTTCTCGTGAATATACCGCCTTTACGGTGCCTAACCGAAGCTTGTATCAATTTTGTCGTCTACCTTTCGGTCTTCATACCGCCTCGGCCACTTGGCAACGATTGATAGATCGTGTGATAGGGGCTGACCTAGAACCTTTTGTTTTCACCTACCTCGATGACGTCATTATATGTACACAAACCTTCGAACAACATTTAGACGTTTTACGAGAGGTTGTCAAACGCTTGTCTGATGCCGGTTTAACCTTAAGCAAGGAAAAGTGCCATTTCTGCAAACCGGAACTTCGATACTTAGGCTATGTAGTCAATTCCAAAGGTCTGTTAGTCGACCCGGATAAAGTTCGGGCCATCCTCGAAATACCCACACCAACTTGTGTTTCTGAAATCCGCCGCATAGTGGGTATGGCATCATGGTATAGGCGCTTCGTACCTAATTTCTCTACGTTGTTGGCTCCGCTGACTTCGTTGCTTAAAAAGAACGTCAAATTTCATTGGACTGCAGATTGTGAAGAGGCTTTTCATTCAATTAAGGAACACTTAATTTCTGCACCTATACTTGCGCGTCCTAATTTTGACTTGCCTTTCTCTATTCAGACTGACGCCTCCGCTTATGGTCTTGGCGCCGTTCTCACACAAAATCAAGAAGATGGTGAGAAGATTATCTGCTATGTTAGTCGCTCTTTAACCAAGAACGAGAGAAATTTCAGCACCACCGAACGTGAGTGCCTGGCAGTTATTTTTGCTATAGAAAAACTTCGGCCATACATCGAGGGAACGAAGTTCACTGTGATCACTGATCATTATAGTTTAAAGTGGTTGAACAACATTAAAGATCCTACTGGCCGAATTGCTCGATGGGCAGTACGCCTACAACAATATGATTTTGACATCATCCACCGTAAAGGGAAAGATCATGTAGTACCTGATACGCTGTCTCGTGCTGTGCCAGTGGTAGATGCCATTGAAGGACAACCCATGTTAGACGCAGATGTCAAGGACCGTTGGTACCTACGTATGCTAGCCAACGTACGGAATAATCCCCGTCGTTTTCCCTTGTGGCGTGTTGAAGGGAACAAGCTATACAAGCACACCACCGTTGCTTACTCCGACCTACGGGAAGACAGAGATGAATGGAAACTGGTGGTTCCTAAAGAGAAACGTACTGACCTGATATGCCAGAATCATGACCTTCCAACAGCTGGACATACTGATGGTGTATCCAAAACTTTAAATCGTATAGCTAAACTTTATTATTGGCCCAAGATGCGTGCTGACGTGGCCCGCTATATACGCCGTTGTAACACCTGCGGGAGAACCAAGCCTGAACAGCGACCTCCTGTCGGCTTTATGGGTGGACATTCAATTATAAATAAACCGTGGGAAGTAATTTGTACTGACATTGTTGGTCCTTTGCCTCGGTCGAAGAAAGGTTATTCTTATATCCTCGTCGTTGCCGACTGTTTCAGCAAATTTCCTCTATTCTTTCCTTTGCGCTCAGCTACGGCTCCTAATATAGTCAAACACCTTGAAGAAGATGTGTTCCTCGTGTACGGGGCGCCTCGCCGCATCATCTGTGATAATGGTGTCCAATTTCGCAGCCGTGAGTTTACTGCTCTCATGAACACCTACAACTGCAAAATGTCATTTACAGCCTATTATCACCCTCAGGCGAATCCAACCGAACGCATTAACCGCGTCCTGAAGACTATGCTAACGGCATATGTTCGAGATAATCACCGTGAATGGGACAAGTATTTACCTCATGTGGCGTGCGCTATTAGAACCTCCAAACACGAAGTAACTGGACAAACTCCTTATTTCATCAACTTTGGTCGGGAGATTGTTCTTAAGAGACCTGGAGAAGCTGACGACGAGAATGCCAATGCCGAGCCTGAGTTGCGATTCGATCGCGCCAACGATAACAATCGCTCTGAAGCTGTCCAACGCTTATATGCTGATGTACGTCGTCGTCTGGATAAAGCATATGAGAAATCGAAAACATATTATGACCTTAGACGCCGTCCTGTTGAATATCAGGTGAACCAATCTGTTTGGCGCAAAAACTATGTTCTTTCTGATGCTGCGAAACATTTTTCAGCGAAGCTTGCACCTAAGTATGTTGGTCCTTTCATTATCCATCGTCGTTTATCCAGATGGGTTTATGAACTTAAGACCCCTGAAGGTAACCTGCTGCGAGGGACTTGGCATGCTAAAGATCTTAAACCCCATTATGACGACAATCGCGATCAAGTACCTAACGAGGGTTAGTTTGCTGTTATTTCGCGCTTATTTGTTTTACCACTAGTTTTTAAGTGATATTTTGATTCCAGGTTGTTTTCTCATGTTGTTCCCTTTGGGTTTGTAGTGTGAGAAATATCGTGGGAGTTTTAGTCCATTTGGGAGGATGGTTGGGGACTTGAACGGTCGGTTACTTTCCCGTCTATTCCTTACTTGTAAGGTAGGCTGAGACATTCCATCGTGTCATACAGGGGTGAGACATTTTTGCCGTCTCGCTTCCGGTGTTCCGCCATCTGGTCACTGTAGATGGTGTTTCAGTGTGCAGTCGGTCCTGGGCTGTACACTTTTCCCAGACTAGTAGGGTGTAGGGCTGTTTTATTTTGTCGTCATAGGGCATAGTTGCTTATGATCGCGGAGTGTCCTACGGGGTCCCGCGCCTGGTGTCTATGATCTGTGACGATCTCAAACCTTTTTCGGCTTTTTCCCATTTAGAAATTTTCTGTTAGTTCATTTGATTCCACCCTACGTTGACAGACTGACGTGACAACGGACGAATCCCTTCTCATCCTTCTTCTGTGTTGTGCACTATCTCCTTTCCTAGAGCTTTCTAATTCCCATTCCCTTTTTCATTACTTTCATCTTTAGTTTTCTTCTTCGTGTTAGGTAGTCCCCTTGGTGGACGTTGTGCTGAATTGGGCCTGGATCGGTTCATCCACCGGCGCACCTTTTAGATCTAGCAGCGACGGGTGTTCCGATGTCCTTTTCTGGGTGGCGTTCACTGTGAGGTCTGCTTATCCCTTCCTTCTATTTTTCGCTTTCAATCTTTTAATCCCGTCGTAATTCCTTTTTTTTTCCTTTTCGTCTTCTAGTGTTGGAGTATTTAGGCCACGTATCCGTTTCTAAATTATCTGGTGTTGCCTTGGGTGTGTTTGGTTTTTGCAGTATTCTCTTTGGGGCTATTTGAGGTATCGATTATGTATCTGTAAGGTTTTGAAGTGTTGTTGATGTGCATGCTTAGGTTCTACGTCGGTAAATTTGAGGAATTTACCTATTTTTAAGTAGGGGGAGAGTTGTTATGAGCCAAAAGTCACTTTTCGTATTAATTTAACGATTTGCCTTATCCCTGCCTAATTCAAGGCACTTTGCACATTTCGCTCTAACTATTTACCCTATAATAGCCTAGTTTTATTTCCCCATTTCCTCAAGTAAAGTCACTGCAGATTAGGCCTCACGTTGTACGCGTGCTATGTTGGTTGCAGATGCGATTTTTCTGCAAATTTGGAATTTTCTGGGCCTAGCTGTCAAATTATCATTAGCCATTTTGAGTTGTCAGAAGATGGATGTGGTGAAAAGCATCTTTGGTTAATCGATGCACGAATATTTGTAATTCGGTTTTGTCACGCTCATCCTAGCATGAAAATGTATATCTTGGTGTGATTTTTTGTCTGGGAGACGTCCCCGACGTTTTTGTTGTGATACATTTCAAGCACGGATTTTTGTCCGGAATTCATCTGACAATCACATGTAACTACTTGGGCGATTTGGAGCAGAACATCTCACGGTATGCTATTTTGACAATTACTGGTTATATTTCTAAGGCAGAATGTTGTCCCTTTTAGCTCCCTTTTGGTACGGGCGGTGAACGCACTCAGCTTCCCTTTGGTACGGGCGATGAACGCACTCAGATTAGGAAGCAGTCCTTTGGTATGAACTAACGCATCTCTGTTGGTGAGCGGCGAGTTTGTTCATGTGGCGCAGAAACTCTTCGAAGCGTTTGGTCGATGGATTTGGCCCCTCTTGGAGAGCACTCTCTCCAGGCAGTTGCTGCAGTCGGCTGGCTGTGAGTTTGGGAGATTTCCAGTCCCTAAAACAGGCTAGCAGATTTACTGGCCCAAGATCTCTGCGTTACCTGCGATGAAGCCCGTTGGAACACCTGGCTTCCTCGACATCGTGCAGTAGGCCTCCGATTTACCACGTTCGTCACCTGGTGCAGCCAAGGGCTGTCTTTGCAATTTCCTTAAACGTTCTTGTGCAGTTTTGAGCTCGACCAACTTAACCTGTGTTATAGGCATGATTTTAATGTGTGTTTAATTATTCATTGTAGCGCTTTGTACTACGGCCAGATTTTGATAAGCGAATTAACTTACTTTAATGTTGTGATAACTCACCTGTCTAAAAGTAAATCTATTTTGTTGTTTACATCTTTATATTTGCAACTTGACATTTTGAAGCCTCCATTAGCCTTCAGGCTGTGTCTATTGTAGATGCATAGGGACGATAAGGTTTCCCTTATGTAAATTTTGTAATAGCAATTCTTGCATACGCCCATTTGAACGATTTTAGACTCGATCTCAGTGGAGAGATCCGTCAGTCGGTTGAATTTGGCTTAGTGCGGCCCCATTTTGCAAGAAATCAGCGAAATCAGTCCGATCTTTGTTTAAGCAATTACGCCCCTTTAGGGCGAGATTTAATTAGCGTGTTTCGGGTAATTTTGCGCCCCTATAAACCAAGATCTTGGGTAACAATGGGATTTGTGTACATTTGATTACTAGTACAGTTATGTATTTTTGCAACTGAGGGTTTAGCGTTGATTTCAACTTGACAAACAAAACAAAACTTTAACTACCGCTTAAATTTGAGACGCGTTTGGTCATACATGCGAATTGCTACGATCTACGACTTTATTTATTTAATCTGGTGAGTTTAATCTGTGATGAATTTTACGATATTATATTATATGAAATCTGGTTTGTGATATCTGTCGTTGTTGTGATATACTACCGAGCACTGTTAATATTTTATTAATGTTAATATTCTATTAAATTATATAGACTCGTTACTTATGCCTGCGAATTTGATTTGTGTGTCCTTGTCGCTACCTCTAATTTTCAGGATCGCTTAGTAGCACCTTCCGTAGTGTCTGGTTTGACGATTAGCAAAGTGCTGGGTTACTGCTACTTGGCGCCCATAAATTACTCATCGTTTCAGCTTACGCTTTAAGTCTTCTGTTCGACCCACGACCAGCTCCGGCTGAGAATCCGGTAGCCTTTGCTACTCCTTATTTTATAGTCAGAGTTTGGTAACAACAGGTATCTGAACCTGATTTCTAAGCAATAAGTTTTTTATGCGGTAAAAATGAACTGCCCCACGCCGTTGGATATCGTGTATAGCATCCTTATTAATTAGAGTATTGTTGTGGCCTAATAGCTTTTATTTGGTTTTATTTAGTTCTTATTCTCAGGGCTTTATTTTAAAAAATTTTGATATCTTACCTTTTGTCTGCAGTCTCTAATTGTAATAATCTTGAGTATTAGTCGTGCAGATTTTTCAAATGTATTATCTGCTAATATTATAGACACTGATAATGGAGGTCATTAACTACATCTGGTGTAAATTCCTCAGACAAAGACCCCATACATTTTAGCAACCTTGTACACTCCCAGATTTTCCCGCCAAAAACCTGATCATAATTTAAAATTCACCGTCAAAATAATGCGCAGAATTTGAATTTACCGCCAAAACCTACGCAGAATTTGAATTTCCCGCGAAACCTGTGCAGAATTTGAATTTACCCCCAAACCCTCGCGCAGACCCCCGCGCAGACCTGCTCAGAAGCCCCAGACATCCGGTTCATTTTTAGCAACCTTGCACATTCCCAGACGCTCACATCCACAAGTCTTGACAGGTCTGTGGCGACAAACAAATATAGCCTCTATTAACACCTGCAACAAAGGAGATGATAGGATAACTGAAAGATGCTGGGTGGCTACAAAAATATGATCAACAGACGACTATTTCATCGCTCCGTTTTGTATTATAAAATTCTGCTATTTAAAACTACCAGTTTAGGATTGGCTTGCGGATGTCTTATATTGCAAAAACCAACTTTTATGCCTTGCTGTATTATTTACTTGATTCAAGAATCTGGCCTGTAGGAGCTTTAGTTTTTTCGTGGAAACTTGGCACAGTCAACCTAACGACTTAAATATTTTTACGTTAAGACCCAAATTTTAGATTCGATTAGAAATTCAAGAAAATGTTTCCATTAAACAGGTATCTGAACCTGATTTTTAAGCAATAAGTTTTTTATGCGGTAAAAATAAACTGCCTCACGCCGTTGGATATCGTGTATAGCATCCTTATTAATTAGAGTATTGTTGTGGCCTAATAGCTTTTATTTGGTTTTATTTAGTTCTTATTCTCAGGGCTTTATTTTAAAAAAATTTGATATCTTACCTTTTGTCTGCAGTCTCTAATTGTAATAATCTTGAGTATTAGTCGTGCAGATTTTTCAAATGTATTATCTGCTAATATTTTCTTTAAGTATTTTATCACCCCTCTTAAATATCTCTCTACCGGATTGGCTTGCTTATACAACAAAAACCAACTTTTATGGTTTGCTGTATTGTATTTATAAACCTCGCGTTTTTAAAATAAGTTGTATTATCTGCTAATATATTCTTTAGTTTTCCAAATTCTATAAAATATTCATTTACATAATGTTCTTAAAACCAAGGGCGCTAACACAAGATGTAAATAAACCATAACATTCTTAAAGCCAAGATGCCAACACAGGAACAAAAAAGGTGTCTGTTTTGCGATATGCGAAAGTTGCCGAATCGGATAAACTGAAAAATGCTGAGTGGTAAACACGGTTCTTTTATCGCTCCTGTTTTGTATTATAAAATTCAGCTGTCTAAGACCCACCGTACTTATGTGTGTGTTAGCTTCCTACCAGAGTTTACTGCTGGAATGTGTATAAGATTGGCTAAAACTACATCAAACCTGCTAACTGAAGGGTATTTTTTACTAATATATATTGCTGTTCGATATTTGACAAGACCCGGTTTACAAGTTTTCTGTCCGTCTGTTAGCAGTGCTTTCGAACCTATCGAATCTAAAATTTGGTAAAAGAAAACAATATGCAATTAAATGGTACTGTTGCTAATATCCAAAATTTTTAACTCCGAACTGTAACCTGTAAATCTCTACAGCATAATAATATTTCTTTAGGAACTTGCTTCCTGCTAAAGTGAGGGATGCTGTACATAAATCCAAGCGAAATAAATAACTATCGGCTCGAGACTGTGTATTTAATAAAGTACAGGAAAAAAACACGTAATATTTACTTTGCTTACAAACAATGTCTCTAACACCCCAACACTTTGTTAAATACTGTCTACCGCTTAAACAGTCTTCCAGTGGGATCGAACACATTACCTATCTACTAAAAGATGCTTCCAATCGGCCTATTCAAGTTAAATATCCAGACATACATCTCGTCGAACGCGTAATAAAACAAAAACCTAACAAGATATTTAAAATGGTTTGGATTTTTATATTGCATCTTTTTTTATGTGGAAATAATTCGATATATACTATTAGACCACAATTAATTCGGTTTATTTTTTACCAGCTTTGCACATTTTAATCTCCAGACAACAATGGCTTCATTGCTCTACTGATAACATCCTGCAAGAATAGACATGTCTGCGTACTCAGACGATGACTCACATCCGGTCAAGCCTGAGAAAATTTTGATAAGCGTAACAATAGCTTCTGATTTACTGATAACAACATCCTGCAAGAATAGACATGTCTGCATCCCAGACGCTCGAGCGTGGGAAAATTTCAAAAACTACACTTTTAACCCAAAAAAAATTCCCGGATGTGGCCGAGGTCAATGACCCCGACTAGGCCAATGACTCCGACCTTGACCTAGCCTAGATTCGTGACCTAGAAAAAATTATCGGAAGTGGCCGAGGTCAATGACCCCGACTAGGCCAATGACCCCGCCCGTGACCTTGACCTCGGCTAGGCCCGTGACTTTGAAAAAAGTTCAAGGTCAAATGTGAGCCAGAATCCCTCTAGGTACACTACTGTCACTGAAGAGTTTAATTCGGTAATTAATTCTTCAATCAAAGAATTTTCAACGAGATTTTCTCAGTTCAAAGAATTATCGGAAACACTGAAATTTATTATATATCCTGATGTAACTTCACTTGATAAACTGAACTTGGCCAAATTTGATTGGTTGGGAATTGAAGAAATTGAAATGCAGCTGATTGATTTCCAGTCTAGTTCAATATGGATTCAAAAATTTTTCGAAACAAGGAAAGAGTTGGAATTAAATGAAATAGAAGACTATATATATCAGGTAATATAAGTAAAAATGCCAATATCAAATGTATGGAAACGTGGAATTTAATTCCAGACACATTTAGTAGTCTGAAGAAGCTGGCTTTTGCTATCTTAACAATATTTTCATCTACCTATGCTTGTGAGGTTGTGAGTCATTATATTCAGAAATGAAAAACATTAAAGACTCGCTTAGAAGCCGTTTCTCAGATGAAAACAGTCCAGCTTGCATTCTGCTAAAAGTAACAAAGTATGGAGCTAATATAAGTTATTTAACATCTAATTTGCAACAGCAGAAGTCGCACGAATTTTTTTAAATTTAAATAAACATAACGTCACTATTGCTGTTCAAAATGTATATTTTCTGTTGCAAATAAAGAGTTTTAAGTTGATAGTATTTAGTTTTATTTTTCGCCCATTAATCACTAAGTCAAGATTGTTTGATGGCACGGCATGGCCTCATTAAACATTTCTTTAGAAAAAATGGCACGCAGATGAATAAAGGTTCGCCACCACTGCCCTA
Source organism: Agriotes lineatus (assembly GCA_940337035.1). Lineage (NCBI taxonomy): Eukaryota > Metazoa > Arthropoda > Insecta > Coleoptera > Elateridae > Agriotes > Agriotes lineatus. The sequence continues at coordinate 69,434 of CALNHX010003668.1, forward strand.
GGGATTAAATGATCTACTTTAGTCCCTGTTTACGGGGACTAAAGTATCAACTTTAGTCCCGGAAGTGCAAAAAAAAAATAAACGACCTATATGTATGAGTATTTTTCAACTATGTATATGTTACATAAATACTATACAGAGAAAATTCATGAAGTGCGAACACGAGTAAATCAAGACGAATTTACGATTGCCTAAAAAGACACCAAGACCAATGGACAGGCGATCTAGGGTACTCTGATATCCTTTATCTAATAGACTTGTCTGTTCGTCCGTCCGGGACGCTGTACACTTGTCTGTCCGTTCGTCCGGGACGCTGTTTCAGCAGCCAAACCGTAAGAGATAGAGAAAAAAGTTATGAAAGTTATATGTTTGGAATGGTCATGTCAGCTCAGGAACCGAATTTCAGTCACGTGACACTTCTGGTTTTCGAGAAATCACAAAAAAGACCGTTTTTCAAATAGAACGCGTATTAAATAAAAATGTTTCAGCAGCCAAACGGAGCTGCGACCCTCTGCGCCTTAAAACGTCGATCGGTTAGGCAACCACTTTGACACCTTCCAGGTCTGGGTACAGTTTTTATGGGGCCTGGACACAACGCCCACTGGTCACAAACCCCAACTCAAAATTTGGTCATAACGCCCAACTTTGATTCTAGTCACAACGCCCAACTTGGTCACAACGCCCAATTTTGATTTTGGTCACAACGCCCAACTTGGTCATAACGCCCAAAATCGATATTGGTCACAACGCCCAACTTGGTCACAACGCCCACCGACGCCTGTTATAGGAGAGAGCTATCGACGCCACTTAAACCACCGTTTTGGTCATAACGCCCAACTTCGATTTTGGTCACAACGCCCAATTTCGATTTTGGTCACATCGCCCAATTTGGTCACAACATCCAATTTCGATGTTGGTCACAACGCCCAACTTGGTCACAACGTCCAATTTCGATTTTGGTCACAACGCCCAACTTGGTCACAACGCCCAATTTCGATTTTGGTCACAACGCCCAACTTGGTCACAACGCCCAATTTCGATTTTGGTCACAACGCCCAACTTGGTCACAACGCCCAACTTTGATTCTGGTCACAACGCCCAACTTTGGATTCTGGCCACAACGCCCACTTTTGATTCTGGTCACAACGCCCAACTTGGTCATAACGCCCAAGCTTGATTTTGGTCACAACGCCCAACTTTGATTTTGGACATATCGCCCAGGCGGCACAGAAAGTAAAATGAATAATAATAAATTAAACTTTTAAGGTGAGGTAATAGGTAGGAACATTTTCAAGTTCCCGTAAGGAGTATTAATATTATTTATTTTTCATAATAATTGAGTGGCGTAATGCGTTGTCCAAAAAGTTTCTAAATTCGGATTATAACATATAAAGTTGTATTTTTTATATGGAAGTCATAGTTAGCTGTGGCATTATGAGACATATGTCGTATGGGATCGATTTATTTATTTTCACTACTTTATAGCAACAATTCACAATTTTTAATATTTCGTCGTTTTCTAGTTGAAAACTTGTGCCATTTAGAATATACGTGATTAAACAAAGTTTTTGCGTTGTTACAATACCACCGTTTGATTCACAGAATTAATCACGTTTGATTGTTGCTTATAATATTATAGTGTCCTTCATATATCCATTTATCAGAACATTTTATTGTCCATTAAAACCTCTGCAGTTTCCCAAATTAAAAATGCATTTGCAAAAATGTAAATATTCTACTTCTATACGAAGGAGGTTCGAAAATATGAAAATCATTGAAGAAAAAAGTACTCTTATTTTTAAAAATACACAAAAATGTTAATTGGAAGTATTTGTTATAACCTATCTATTAATAGTTATTTAACAAACAAGTATGTTAATGAGAGCGATTAATAATCGAGACATTTTAATGCGCGAGCGCTAGCGGGCGCGTTAATTGTAGATATTATTAATCGCCGATTAACATACGAGTTAGTTACAATATTTTTCCGTTGATCGTACATTAATAATTTGAAGAAAATCTAATTTTATTCCATGAAAAAAATTTGACACTTAAAGTTTTTACATTAATGGTACCGGGTGACCATAAATGGTTGTGATTTTTTTCTTAGGTTGGCACTGTTTATGTTGGTGACATTGTAAGTCTATGTTAAATATGAGGTTAGCAGGTTAGGTTTTGAGTCAGTTTGTGTCAAATCTGACGCAAAACCTAACCTGTTAACCTCGAATTTGACATACACTTACAGTTCCACCAACATAAACAAATTTTTAAAATCGTTTATTAATAAAAAATCATTCATTAATAAGGGTCATTAATATACGATTCTCTATAGCTCGTTTCACTCTGACTATGCAGTACAGAGAACATACGACAATGTTATTTAAAGGCAAACTTCGCTTGCTGCGTTGCCGCTTGTAGACCGCACTCAGGTATACTGTATGCTGCTCTTTTCAAATTGACGCAGGAGCGACAAGGTATTAACAAATAAGCCGATTGCAATACAAAAGGCGGATTTATTATGATTGACGTCTTCGTGTTCAGTTTTAAGCAACTTGCTATCCCTGTACACTGCATAGTCAGAGTGAAACGAATTATTTAAAAATTTGACACAAAATAGTACTTTATGTAACTAGTCCTCAAATCCAGGATTTAGGGGACGAGTCGTAATGTTTCCGGATGAGGCGGAGCGAAGCGCAGCCGAGTCCGTAATATGAAGATGAGTCCTCTAAAGCCATTTGAGGACGTGTTGCATACCACGTTTTTTTTTGTATTAGCTCTCCAAACATTATAATATGAAGTTTCAATTACCATTAACGCGGCATTATATTAGGAGGCCGCGCGAAAATGAATTTTTCGCTCCCCAAACTGGTTACTTTGGAAACTGTCTAGGATCCTCAAAATGGCCATTTAGAGGCCTTGTATTTAAAGTCGTCATGGCAACTAATGTTTGAGTCCGATAAATTGTTGCCATGACGACTTTAAGTACAAGGCCTCTAAATGGCCATTTTGAGGATCCTAGATAGTTTCCAAAGTAACCAGCTTGGGGAGCGAATACAAACAATGAAATTTGTTTGCACTGACTTCGAATCACGTAATATCCTGGTTGCTAAGTGAGGGAAAACTCAGATTTGACAATACTCGTTTATCGTATCCGTTGATAAGTTAACTTTGAAGTATTTCATTTGGTAATACACAGCGTGGTAAGAAAAAAATAGGAGAAACTAGAAAAAAATGTTTTCGGAGCAAGTAACTGTGACTTTATGTTTGACACTTTCTTTTAACCTCTTTAAATAACATTTTTGTCTATTTTGAAAAATAACGGTACTTTATTCTTGAACCATTTTCATATTTTTGAACCTCCCCTGTAAACGAATATATTTACATTTTGGCAAGTGCATTTTTAGTTTGAGAAGATGTAGAAACTTGTATCAGGAATAAAACACTCTGATAAATGGATGATAAAAAAATCCATGTGTTACAAATTTATGAGGGACAGTATATATTATATTATACAGATTGGTGGTGGATAGTGTGAACATAGGCAGTCCATTGAGCTAGAATACAGTTTATGGGCTTTGTATGCGTTAGACAGAAGTAGACATATATGATTTAAAATATAGTATCCTAGAATTCAGTGTTTTCTAAAAACAAAACCTTTTGATTCTGCGAATACTAGATGTTAATCGCATATAGGTCTGTTTATGCCTAACGCATACCAAGTCCGTAAACTGTATTCACACACATTTGATTACTTATGTTCACATTTTCCGCCACCAATCTGTATATTATGATATACAGTGTGTACATAAAGTAAGGAATAAATTCATTATCTAGAAAAGGGAAAGCTTTTCGGAAAAATCCTCAGACATGTCAACCTTTGTTTTAAGATGCGCATCTTTTGACGTTCTAGTCTCATTGGTGAATCATTACTGTTCCGGATATGACGTCATCGAAATTTTTTTCAAATGGGAACCTTTATTTTTGTCAGCGCCATTTGAAAGAGCATATTTTTCTGCACACAACACATCAAAAGTTTTGTCATGTTACATAAGGAAATTTTCGATAAAATTAATGTTATAGTGATTTAAAATTAATTTATTTTATTCAGTTAATTGAACAAACTAATTAATTCAGGGGACTCTAAAACGTGAAGATCTGTTGAAAACTCAATTTGTAATTTTTGAGGTGAATCCAATACTTCCTTTATCGTAAAAGGAAGTAAAAAACATACGTTTTGTATTGACAGCCATGAAAAGTCATAGTGACAATTTGGAAAGTACCGAAAGATCAAATGTTATACGTTTGGCAGTACTGAAGTGTATTGTCAGTCTATGTCAAATTCGAGAGGTTAATAGGTTAAGTTTTGTTTGTTATTTGACACAGATTGACGCAAAACTTAACGTACAAATTTCGAATTTGGCATAGCTTGACAGTGCTACCAACACTGCAGTAGTAAGTGACATGGTTTTATCCCACTAATGAAATAAAGTAATTTCATTATTCTACTAGTGGATAAAGTGGTACTTTAGACGGTTCATAAGTGTGGATAAAACTTCAATTATAAGGTGATTGTGGATAAAATGTCTTTTTTGCTATAATAAAAAGAGTGGTTTTTTATGACTTAGAAAGAGACCTTTACAAAGCTAGGAAGGACTTCAGTTTCAACACTTAATTAATTAGTTTGTTCAATTAACTGAATAAAATAAATTAATTAAAATTAATTAAATCGTTATAACATTAATTTTCTCGAAAATTTCTTTATGTAACATGACAAAGATTTTGATGTGCTGTATGCAGAAAAATATGCTCTTTCAAATGGCGCTGTCAGAAATAGAGGTTGCCATTTGAAAAAAATATCGATGACGTCATATCCGGAACAGTAATGATGTCACCAATGGGAATAGAACGTCAAAAGATGCGCATCTTAAAACAAAGGTTGACATGTCCGAGGATTTTTCCGAAAACCTTTTCCTTTTCTAGATAATGAATTTATTCCATACTTTATGTACACACTATAACACTGGAATGGGAAAAAATCCTCTTACTCATGATATCACATACAACTATGGATTTCATCTACAAAAATACAATTTTATGGTATAACTAGAATTTTAAAACTTTTTTTGAATAACTGACTACCCACTGCATTCGCATCGAAAAGGTGCCAGAAGAACGTGAAATTACTTTGATCTATTTTTATAAATAAGTGAGATATTGTCAAAAACGAAAAATCGAAAAATTCAATTTTTGTTTATAACTCGAAAACAAAAGACGGTAGCCCATTTTGGTTTAAACCATTAAGCTTTTCTCGAAAAAAGAGTTCGAGGATGGGGGTCCATTTTTCGAATCTAGAAAAAAAGTGCCGAGGAAAAAAGTGCCCCTGAAAAAAGTGCCTGGAAAAAAGTGCCGCGGAAAAAAGTGCCGGCGGATAAAAGTGCCGGCCGAAAAAATGCTGCGAAAAAATTCGAATGCAACCAGGATATTACGTGATTCGAAATCAGTGCAAACAAATTTCATTTTTGTGTCAAATTTTTAAATAATTTATTAACAAACGGACCAAATAACAATTAAAAATCAATTATAATTTTTTCCGTTGATCGTTTATTTATGGGTTTCATTAATGTCTAGAGAATCGTCTATTAATGACCCTTATTAATGAATGATTTTTTATTAATAAACGATTTTAAAAATCTATTTATGTTGGTGGCACTGTAAGTCTATGTCAAATTCGAGGTTAGCAGGTTAGATTTTGCGTCAGTTTTGACACAAACTGACTCAAAACCTAACCTGCTAACCTCATATTTGACATAGACTTACAATGTCACCAACATAAACAGTGCCAACCTAAGAAAAAATCACAACCATTTATGGTCACCCGGAACCCTTAGGGCCGGTTGCAGAAAGCAATGTTAAGTCTGGTGTTAGCTAACGTCGCGTCAAAGTGAACAAAATCGCATCAAATTTTGTTTACTAATGTATTAGTTACCATAAGCATTTGAGATTTGATTCGTTTTTGTTCACTTTGACGCGACGTTAGCTAACACCAGACTTAACATTGCTTTCTGCAACCGGCCCCTAATGTCAAAACTTTAAGTGTCAAATTCTTTTCATGGAATAAAATTAGATTTTCTTCAAATTAATAATGTCCGATCAACGGAAAAATATTGTAACTAACTCGTATGTTAATCGGCGATTAATAATATCTACAATTAACTCGCTCGCTCGCGCTCGCGCATTAAAATGTCTCGATTATTAATCGTTCTCATTAACATACTTGTTTGTTAAATAACTATTAATAGATATGTTATAACAAATACTTCCAATTAACATTTTTGTGTATTTTTAAAAATAAGAGTACTTTTTTCTTCAATCATTTTCATATTTTCGAACCTCCTTTGTATAGAAGTAGGATATTTACATTTTTGCAAATGCATTTGTAATTTGGGAAACTGCAGAGGTTTTAATGGACAATAAAATGTTCTGATAAATGGATATATGAAGGACACTATAATATTATAAGCAACAATCATACGTGATTAATTCTGTCAATCAAACGGTGTTATTAAAACAACGCAAAAACTTTGTTTAATCACGTATATTTTAAATGGCACAAGTTTTCAACTAGAAAACGACGAAATATTAAAAATTGTGAATTGTTGCTATAAAATAGTGAAAATTAATAATTCGATCCCATACGACATATGTCACTGAAATGGGAGAAAATCCTCTTTCTCATAATGCCAGGGCTAACTATGAGTTCTATATAAAAAATACAACTTTATATGTTATAATCCGAATTTAGAAACTTTTTGGACAACGCATTACGCCACTGAATTATTATGAAAAATAAATAATATTAATACTACTTACGGGAACTTGAAAATTTTCCTACCTATTACCTCATCTTAAAAGTTTAATTTATTATTATTCATTTTAGATACACATTTTTCTTACTTTCTGTGCCGCCTGGCCGATATGTCCAAAATCAAAGTTGGGCGTTGTGACCAAAATCAAACTTGGACGTTATGACCAAGTTGGGAGTTATGACCAGAATCAAAAGTGGGCGTTGTGACCAGAATCAAAGTTGGGCGTTGTGACCAAGTTGGGCGTTGTGACCAAAATCGAAATTGGGCGTTGTGACCAAGTTGGGCGTTGTGACCAAAATCTAAATTGGGCTTTGTGGCCAAGTTGGGCGTTGTGACCAAAATCGAAATTGGGCGTTGTGACCAAATTGGGCGTTGTGACCAAAATCGAAATTGGGCGTTGTGACCAAGTTGGGCGTTGTGACCAAAATCGAAGTTGGGCGTTATGACCAAAACGGTGCTTTAAGTGGCGTCGATAGCTCTCTCCTATAACAGGCGTCGGTGGGCGTTGTGACCAAGTTGGGCGTTGTGACCAATATCGCTTTTGGGCGTTATGACCAAGTTGGGCGTTGTGGCCAAAATCAAAATTGGGCGTTGTGACCAAGTTGGGCGTTGTGACCAGAATCGAAGTTGGGCGTTATGACCAAATTCTGAGTTGGGGTTTGTGACCAGTGGGCGTTGTGTCATAGCCCCATTTTTATTTAATACGCGTTCTATTTGAAAAACGGTATTTTTTGTTTTTTTAAATGAGACATTTGTCTCACTGGATTGCTTGTTAATTATATTAAGCCAAGGGTGGTTTGCATTAATTGTTTAAGTAATTGTTCAACGCAGATAGCGTATCTACGCATAGTGTAGGTACTATTTGTAATTGAATAATTATATCACAGTTAAGTTGTATGAGATTCTGTGTTATTCCGTGATTATAAATTCAGATTTGAAGAACAGGATTTTTAGAGATTAACAGTAAAGTAAAAGAACGTAGTTTACAAAGTACAACGCATTCTGAAGAAATAATACAATTTATTTTCAACAAACTAAATAATAGTAAAAAAAGATGCAAATAGAAGGAAAACTATTTTTATTTCAAACAAGAAAATTCAAGTTTTTAAATGATTTCGTGTTCGAAAAACTCGTTTTCTTGCGCCAAATAATAACCAAAGCGATAATAGAAACATGGTAGAACGTACTAGGACTAATCCTCTTCAATTTTTAAACGCAATTTCCCCAAATTGCTAGTAATGTTATCCGGAGAACCATAAATTTTCGATTCTATGTAGTCACATAAGCAGAAATCATTGGAAGAGAGATCTGGAGATTTAGCTGGCCACAAACTGGTTCCTCGTCCAGTCAACAGCCTATTTGGTAATGTATTGTTCAGAGATTTTTGAACTGCAACAGTGTTGTGAATGTGGCAGCCATGCTACTGCAAACAAAGTTCAGTCAATCTCGCATTCGCTATACCTCCAATTTCTGGAATAATTTGCTGCTGTAGTAGTTCAAGGTATTTAGGGGTGGTTAGGGGTCCATCAATAAAAAATAGACCGATCATGTTCTTACCCGGCATTCCTACCCAAACATTTAAGTTGTGGGGGTACTTAATCCGGAATTCAAAATACCTATGCAGGTTTTCTCGGGGCCAATAATGCATTTTCTGTGGGCCATGGCGACATTGCACTGGAAAATGTCCACTTATCAGTGAAAACGACTTTCCGGAGGAAGTGTTCGCCATTTCTGTCACAGTTTCACAAAATCCATACGCCTAAAGTGGTCATCGGGAAGAATTTCGTGTGTCTTTTATATTTCGTAAGATCGATAACAAACTTTTCGTAAATTAATTCTAGTAGTGGAAGCACCTAAATCTACTAGTTCAACAATTTTGTTAAGAGAATAATCTGGAGCGTCATTAGAAGTAGTACAAACCATTAGTTTTTTTTTAAATCTTTGTCTTTGTTGGGAACACTAGGCGTTTTATGCTTATAGGGAGAAAGAGAAACATCAAAATTTTCTAAAATTTGAGGTAACGCTGTACAACATTAATAACGATGGAGAACGTCTATTTTCAAATGTTGCCGTGAAAGAATATTGAATTTCCCGAAACATTTGAACCTGATAACAGCATTCTACAATTTGCACTTTTCCGTTCCCTCATAGCTATTGTAACGGTGCACACCCTGGTTACCTGTTGCTTGTTTATAGGCCTACGTTGTGTGATTTTTTTACTGTTTTCGGCGGGTGCTTCGACGACAGTTACAGTTATTTTAACTAGGCTTCCGTATTTACTGTTTTCACTCCGTTCGTATAGGGGCTGGCGACCTCCAGCTTTTACCCCAAAGAAAACAACAACATGTCAAGCGATGGTTATTTATTAGGACAAAGTAAACAGTACACTGCGCTTACAATTATTTGCCTAACGCCAATGGGCCGTTTGCCGACCGTAAACTTGTTACGAAGTGCCTGGTGGTATTAGTGTGGTAGTAGAGAGACAAGGAGTTGTTATGCAACGCTCACTTACAAACAAGACCAAAAAGGAAGCCCTGCAGTTCCAGTTTGCGTGATAACGAGAGAAGTAAAGGCAAAGAGTTGTTAATCAACGCCCACTTACAAACAAGACCAAAGAGGAAGCCTTGCCATGCCAGTTTGCGTGATAACGAGAGAAGTAAAAGCAAGAGTTGGTGTCGAACGTTCACCGATTAACGAAAGTCCGAGCTGGACTTTGCAATACCAGTGGCGCTACACCAAATAGAGTAAGGTGTTAATTAAGTGCGGAGTTGTCGTGATGTTTTGTGTTACTAGTCGAAACAGCATCGGCCCCAGGCTTCGTGCTTCTTCTGCTACCCTTTTCTTCTGTGTCGAGTGTTTTATGCAATCTTTCGCAGTCCCCTTCCTTCCTGTGCCGTGGGACGCCCGCCAATGCCAACGAAATCTAAATTTCGTTGCTATGGAGACTTGATTTTGATTGGCCGTTTCAGCTCCAAACCCCGCGGCGAGTTTTACTCCTTTGCCGTCGCATTTTTAAATATTTTCCCAGGATCTCCTTTTGACACGCGGGCCACGTGTTTGAAATCCTAGACCAATAAATTTCCCAAGCTAATTTGGCCGGCGGTTGGGCCTCAAATCCCCCTCGACCTCGGGTCATAGCCGCTCATAAATCTAATATAGGAATTTTTCGATTAGCCGGGGTGACCCACAGCTGTAGCAGTATCATGTTACAGTTTGCAAGCAAAACAAACAAACGAAAGCTTTCGTTATATGATATAATTTTCCACTTATTTTATATACAAAACACATCTATAGCTACAGATTATCATTGTACTAAACTAAAACGCCTGAAATAAACAAATGTACGCCCTAGAAATAAAAATGCCTGAAATAAACAACTGTACGCCCTAGAAATAAAATGTCTGCAATAAACAAACGTCCTTCCTAAAATAAGCTAGATAAAATTCAAAATAAAGTGTTTGTAAATACGCGACCCTCACAGTATCCATTTTAAGATAGAAATAATGACAAATATTATCTGTTGAAAAAATTCGCGAACTGTCAAAGTCAAATTTTCGGCATTTGTAAATTCGTCATATCGTCTGCCGTGTTCGTAGTAAAGAAAATCTCTCTGTATACAGCCAAGTGCATTTGCAGTATTTTCTCGTATGTTTTGTATTTATTCAGTTTTTAATAATAAAAATATGTTTATAGTTACAAATGCAAAATAGCAGACCAAATATTTGAGGTTAGGTTGTATTTGTCATTAGTGTCTTGTCAGGTTATAATATTGTGGTTTTCTGATATAATAATACACATGCGTCCTAAAATTTCATAGCTAACTATAAAAATATTTATTTCACTATTTTCACAGGAGAACTATACATACGGAAGGAGGTAATTCTTTGGCTTATTTCATGACTAAAAGTTCATATAAACAAACGCTTCGTTAACGATCTACAGGGTGTTGAAATTTCAAGATTTGTTTAGTTTTTCTTTATAGCTCCTACAAGTTTTGAGATATTTAGCTCAAATTTGAAATACAGGTTACGCTGTAGGGCTTAGGTATATCATTGGGGATATCCAATGGTTGTAAGAATCTACAGGGAGATATTTTTTCAGGAGTCGTGACTTCCCCATGAATCGTTTTGCCTCTGGTAGATTATAAAACACAAAATAAGTTTTCTGTTTTGTTTAGAATCTTTTTTTTTCTCTTGTAGTTTTTTCGTATCTGCTACCGTTATCCAGAAAGAAAATAAAAAGTTATTTTCTGTAATTCGCTAGACGAAAATAAAATTTTTAAAATAGTCTCGCTTTATTTGGATAATCTCTTGTTTCCATTAATTTTGGCAGTTCGCATTTGAAATCGTAACTTGTGTCTGCATATGTTTATAAATTAAAGGTTTAAATTGTAAATTGTAAGGTGTAATAGCTATTTGTGCAACAAGTGCTAAAAGTGGACTTTTAGCACGAATTTGCACACAATATTTTGTCTACGGTCTTAAATTTACTGTTATTAATCCATAAATGTAGATTTAACAAAGGTTTGCATTTATGACAGTTATAATTTCTGTCATAGTAAAGAGATGACCTTGACAGGCAGGTGACTGTTTCTGCAGTTAGTAGCTGTCAAAGTTAGTTATCAAAGGTAATGATAAATGTACATATTTTACTTTATCCATTACATAATGCTTTAATTATTTAAACACTTTACCTTTACTTTTACCGAAAGAAGTAACTAGAATAACTTTACAACCTCACTGCCAGTTCGAAATTCTAAATCCAACAGCAGCTGTTTACTTTTAGCACATGGGCTAAAATCAAGACTTCTTAAAATTTTAAACCTAAATTGCGAAAAAATGCTGCACTTGCACGTTAAAATCAAAATTTTGGGGGAGCCACTGCCTCCCCCCTTCCCCTCCCAAGTTACACCTATGGTAATAAATCATTGCTACAAAAACCGGGTCATTTCACATTTAATTTTTAACAGCTAGTGCAGACTAAACTGTCAAAATTAATTGAAACAAGAGATTATCCAAATAAAGCCAGAGCCTACTAGACTATTATAAAAAATTAAATTTCGTCTAGCAAATTAGAGAAAATCGTTTTTTATTATTTTTATCGCTAACGGTCGCAGATACGAAAAAACTATAAGAAAACAAAAAAAATCTAAACAAAACAGAAAACTCATTTTATATTTTAGAATCTACTAGAGGCAAAAAAGTTTAGAAAGAGAAAAAGGGGCATGACCCATGAAAAACTATCTCCCTGTAGATTCTCACAACCATTGGATATGCCCAATGATGTAAGCCCTACAGCGTAATTTATATTCCAAATTTGAGCTAAATATCTCAAACACTACAGCAGCTATAAAGAAAAAACTAAAAAAGTTTTGAAATTTCAACACGCTGTAGATCGGTAACGAAGCGTTTGCGGTTTATATAAATTTTTAGACATGAAATAAGCCAAAGAATTACCTCCTTTCGTATGTACATGATATTTAGGAACACCCTGTATATTTATTACAACAGTAGTAAGTGCAAGAGTAATTACATAAAACAAAACAAAAAAATCACATAGGAAAAGTACAGTATCTAATTTTATCTGTAATAAAATAATTTTGGTACGTACATACAAAATACGCAATTTTATAAATCATAGCATGAATGACATTATATAAAATTAAATTACAAAATGTGTACCCTTCGGGGTTTTAATACTTTTAATGCCACAAAATCCTTTTTAATTCACCCAACTCGAAACTATCCAAATATCGTTTTCTATAGATATAGTGTTATGAGAATATAATTCATATATCACGTGACGCTATTTTAAACCAATGAGGTGCATGCAAATTCCTAGTTACACATTATCACAGCGGTAGTAACTTATTTTGGTAATTGTTTTTACGGGTGATAATAAATGGTTGTGATTTTTTTCTTAGGTTGACACTGTTAATGTTGGTTACCCTGCTGTGATTATTAAATCTATGTCAAAGTCGAGGTTAGCAGGTTAGGTTTCCCGTCCGTTTTGACACAAACTGACACAAAACTTAACCTGCTAACCTCGAATTTGACATAGACTTAAAATTGACAGCAGGGTAACCAACATTAACAGTGGCAACATAAGAAAAAAATTGATATTTTGCATTTCATTAAATATATTCTCTTTCCAAATATAATTCGTGTAATGATTAATGATCGATGTTTTTTTAATCGTTAAAACCGAAACAGCAAATTTAACTCGTGCTACGCACTCGTTAAATTTAGGTTCTGGGTTTTAACTCGGAAAAAAATCATCGATAATAATCATTCCACTTGTTATATTACAACTGATAATAATATCGTTGTTATGGTGACTAGTTTGTATTGATAGTATAATTGAAATAAATAAATAGGTGTCACAAATATTACCATACATTTTTAATATGAATTATTGCCTATTCTTGGGCTAAATAAAAATTATACTTTGTTTAATTAATTGCAATAATAACGGTATGTTGTCCTCTATATTTTATTCATTGGCAACTGGGCTCTGCACACTGGCGAAATAAATGAAACTCGACAACTGGTAAAAACTATAAACTTTTATGTACGAAATTAATTCAATACTAGGAGTCAATGTTACAAACAAGCTTCTGGCTTGGCTTCCCTAATAGCAAAACAACAATTGCCCATCTGGGTCTCCATAGCAACAAGTTAACAATTGTTTTTAGTAAGGTTTTACAATGTTTTCCTTAACTACTAAAGTAATTTTCTTAAATGCTATTCTGGAACACTTTAACTGCACTTTGGTTGCATTTTTTCACTTTTAGCTTAATAAACACTGGTTCACAAGTTATTAGCACTGTATTGTAGTCTTCTTTATTTTTCAAGTTGCTTTTCAAATGCTCTTTGCATTGATGTGCTTTCTTACACTGCTTTCTAACCGCTCAGCTGGGTTATCGATTGCTAGCATAATAATATAAATACTAAACGCTGCATAAACTTCTATAACGCTCCGAAACATTTCTGTACTTTAACAAATTCATTATCGTGTCTTGAAGTTACGCAGTTAAACTGTTAGTCATTATAAATTAGCTACATTTGCCATATCGACCACAAATAACAAAAATAAGCTGAACGCAACCCTGCCGATAATGTTTTACTCAATTACTAATTTCTGTACTTAAATTACAGTTATTGCTAATCATGTCTTATTTAATTGTCAATGTTTACTAGTGACTTATTGTTGCAATAAATAGAACCAATTCTGGGCTTATTTGAATCTTTCTTTAATTTTCGTACTTTAGCAATGCAATTGCTGTAAGCATCATACCATTACAATACAAATCTGTTAAAAGTGCTTGGGTTATAATTGATCGTAAATGATTTTTACGAAATACTTCTCTCTTTGGAAGCATGGTGGTGTTAAATTCTTAAAATAATTGAAATATTCGGAAACGTATGTGTAAATTAATCAAGTTCAATAAATTATGGGGATTTATCTTTTTCTAAGAAACATTGTAAAGTTTTGAGTTATCGCAATCATTTGAATTTTATCGTTGCTTAATTTAACGCGTAAATCATTGCAATGCTTAAAATATCTTCAAAAATGCACGAACGTTTTTGACGAATGACAAACACAAACAGACATTGTATACAAGGCGTAAAACATAGTGTCACAAACGTCAAGGGGTAATAATAGTACGCATCATACTAAGAAAAAAAGTTCATAGGAGAATACTTTCGGAAATGTGTTTTAAGAGAGTCCTAAGAAAGGGTCACTGAAAAAATTCACATAAGAGCAAATTTGATAAAATATTGTACAACAAGTTGAGGAAAGGGGTAGTTTTTTCGTGTAAGGCGCGTCGAACACCCAAAAATATTTTCCCCATATGTTGCACATGCTATTTTTGCAAGTATTTCAGGGAAATGCCTAAATATTTTGTTATAAAAATATTAAAAAATCATGTGAAATATTGTGAATTTAAAAATTAAACTACGCGTTGCTGTGCGGAAAAGTGTTGCTATGTACAAAAGTAGGTATCACTTTTGTAAACGATTTTGTATTTAGAAATGCAGTACATTTTGGTACAGTAGGTACGTGAAAAAATGTTTTTTTACACTCAATTTGTTGGTATATTATAAAATTATTGTACGATTCATAGGTGGTAGTTTTGACAAATTGGTAGTATAGTCGAGTAATGTCAAAATTGGGCTGTAGATAGAACTAATTATTAGATAGCTAATTTTTGCGGAAGTATTTTCTTAACGTTCCTTCGAATCACCACAAAAATTCCCAAAAGATGTATTGTGAGGAGCGCCTCTAAATCTTGAAAAATCGACCCCTATATTGGTAATGTAAAAAAATCGACCTAGCGGCTAAATAATTTGCTTCAGGGACCTGCACTTTGCGCAGAGTTGTTTATAATATATTTGCAAATAGTACTACCTACAAGTTAATTTCTGCCTCAAAACTTCATCAGATTATTTTTTTTTAGAGAATTAGCAAAAAATGTAATTTTCTCGACTTTTTTCTTTTTTTTTTCTCTCTCCAAACTTAATAGTATGACAGACTAACTATTCATTATGGCAAGACAAAACTTTAATTAAGCAGAACACAATAAACTAGAATATAAAAAAAGATATAATACTTATATTTATTTTAGTACATTTTAAGAAAATCAAATGGCGCTGTCATCGCCATTTTGGTTCGCTAAAAAACGAGATTTGAAGAACCTTCAATTAAAGTTCAAATATTTGTTTTAAGTACAATAATAGCAATGACGTCGCCAACGTGGTCAAGCGGTTAAGGCGTCAGGCTGCGGTGCCACGGTATGGTGTTCAATTCCCACATCTGGCAAATGGCGGCGGCTCACCCAGTAGCTTTAAAATTGAGTACCGAAACTACAGTTGTAGAAGTAGGGAAAGTATAGTAGTCGTCGAAGGCGTGATGCTAACCACATCAGCCAGTATATTAACGGTGGTGCCAGAGTGACTGGGTTTCGGAAAGAGATATTTTGGCGACCCTGACTCACCGAGTCTTAGGCCATATTCATATATGTGGAATGAAGCGCCTTGAACTTTTCGAATAGCAATGACTTAATCATGCCATTGAAAAGTAAAACTATTTGTCTATAACATCGGTTACAAGTAAAACTATTTGTCTATAGCAACGGTTACAATATATTAAAAATATAAAATCGTAACATTTATTACCTTTACATTGAAATGCACGACTCATTGCATTTTCCAGCTATTTATTAACTATAATGACATTGCCATATCGTAAAATCGTAATTCTACATTCTTCATGCCACTCGGATTATTTTTTCTTCCAGAATATATTAAAAATGTAATATTTGCTCTATTCGATTCTGTTAGCATCCGCATTTTGTCCAGAATATACTAGTGAAAACTTTATTGGCCCCCCCAAAGTATCATGGATTGATCAATTGAAAGATGTTATTTTCGGGGCAATATAATGCTACCATTCTTGATTGCAATCTTCAGCGATGCACTACGATGATGTTGCAGTTTGTGACACCAAACAACGTTACTAATGTGACCATAAGCCTTGGGTTGATTTTTTATATTCGTTTTGATTTTTTTAATGTAATTTCATGTTTTTTATGTCATCAATACGTACATTTATTAAATATTTTTGTTTTTCATGATTCCAAAGTTTATACATGTAATTTCTTGTAATTTTGGGTGAACCTAAAGATGCACGAATGTAATAAGAAGGTAATTTTGCAGTGATAATACTCTTTTAGTACCTTTAATTTCATTTATACAAGATTCTAAACTCAAATATCTTGAGGAACTTTCTACAAGAGTGGCAGTGCATTAATTACTAATGCCTTACACATTTTTTGTTCTTATAAAGTGTGGTCGTTTATTGGAGTGATTGTTTAAGAGCAGTACTCAGTTGTAAAAGTTTTTCGCTATATATTGCTATAATATATACACACGAGTAGTTGTCTTACAGCATAGGTGAAATAATAAATATATTTATCTATTAATAAGCATAATAGGCAAATACGATGTTCTTATAAGCACAATTAAGTCAGATATGATAAAATAAACACTAAATAGATGCTCTTTCCTCATACTATGTATTTTACTCAAAATAAGCCAAGAAAGCAGAGAATGTCTAGCTCCGAGTCCAGGTTGGTGCCTCCAAATTGTTTTTTCTACTCACTGTATAGAAACTCGGCTTTTGCGCCCTAGCTTTAGGAAACAAAACTGTCAATTTCCAACCAGCGGGAGCCAATTTTTATTGACTTCCGGCGGGAGCCAATATTTCTTGCTCTCCCTTTGTGTTTGTGTCACCATGGATATCACACCAAAGCTTTACGACGTGTGCTCATTTGGAAATTACACAAAATGTCACTACAGAAATCTAGAGTCACTGTATGATTTCCTAAAGCAAAGTTTTTGAAATTTCGCGAATAGAACATGCGTTTGATGAAAAAATCATATACATATCACTGGAGCAAAGGTTCATTTTCTCCCTTGTATGTTTAATGCCCTCCGCTAACGCGTCGGTCATTAAATTCACACGCGGGAGGAAATGAATACCTTTACTCCCTAGATATATAAATAGCTATTAATTGCCCTTACCAATTTGTAGGCGCTCCACTGTCACAAAAATGCGTGACGCGAGAACATTTGGAGCCACGTGGAGGGTAAGAAAAACCGAAAGAATTCCGCCAAGAGATCCTGATGATTGTTCGATAAAAGCACAGGTGTAAAACCGGCGAGTTGAGCAAGCTACACCGTTCCGCTCGATTCGCGCATTACTACTTTCCGTCCGCATCGCGTAATCTTGACTCGACTCTCTTACTTCAGCTGTTGACAACCTTGGACTAGAGCTACCCGCGAGAAGTAATTTAAAAAACGTAAAGTAATCGAACTTGATCTTAAAATTAAAATAAAAATTTGCTAAAACTGCGGAGTGTTACAACCTAACCTAAGTAACCTAACTTAACCCAACGAAAATTATGTCGGAGTTCTGTCTGGCCTTGGAACGTTAGAGGTGCCCTGCGGGAAGTTAACCTAACCTAACGAATGTAAACCATAAGATTTTTCAGTGAAAAAGAATGGAATTTTGAAAAGTTTTTATGTAAACCTTGTTCCCCTCGATGAGTCGAATATTTTAAAATTATAAATTTATTAAAAATCTTTTTTTTTAAATTATGGGTGAACAACCTCGAAATATCAGTAAAATACGAGAAATTGGTAGTAAAGTAATCCATTGCTTTACGACTTTTTGTAGGCAGTGGGGTGATGGGTAAACGTCAACGGACGTTAACATAACCTACAAAAGTTGGTTAAAATGTTGTAATTTTGCGATTTCTCGATTTGAAAAACCAATGTATTCCTCTCCACTGGAGCTTCCTTTTTATCCTTCATGTGGTTTCTTTGCTTTGGCCCTACGGGACTCGGCAAATAAATCTACATTCGTGATAAAAAAAGCTAAACATCAGTGCCTTGGTATACAAATTACTATATTTTTATTTTCCACTTCCACGCACTCTCTTCCTACCTGCATAAGGAAGCGTTGTCGTCCTATCGGACCTCCAACGCTAAACTGACTTGAGAGACCTCTGTCTTTTAGTGCAACAATTGCTGCGTTAAAGGGCAGGGCCACAACCATAGTTTCTGCGTACCTTTTAATTGTTGTGTTTTATGAAATCACTTTCTAACCTGACATTAGCTGTTTAGTGCTCGGGGTAGATTTGCGATGATCTTGATGTTTTGGACATATAATTTCACTTTCTTCATTAGCTTTATTGGGGTTGGGTGTTTCATTCTATTAAATGCTTTCTCATAATCGACGTATGCTATATAGACATCTTTGTCAATGTTCATACATTTTTCTACGAAAATCTACATACACAATCAGTCGGTTCTTCAAACTGTGTCTTACTCAGGTGGATATTCTTCATATTTTGCATGCATCAGGTTCTGTATAATTTTTAAGATAAATTTCAGGACATGCTTATTAAGCTTTTTAGCGTTTGTTTTATATGGTCGATTTTAGTCATTTTTTGGGTATATGTCCAGTGCATATATTATTAAAAAATCTTATTATATCTAAATTGCCACAATTAGAGTTTTAAAACTTCTAAATAGGCACCATCCAGTTCGGGTCCTTTTCCGATCTTTGCCTGATAATTACTTATTTCTAACCTCTTCCTCCTACAGCAGACCAGAATCTCAGATTCTGCTTCTCCGTTATATATTGGTCTCTCTTCTTCAAATAGCTGTTTAATGTATCGATTCCAGTTTTAATTCAAGAATGATCAGCTATTACATTTGACTGTTTTCTGTGTCTAGATCCTGTTAGTTCACTAATCTTTTTATGCATGTTAAAACTGTCATACTTCGCATCTGTCCTCCAAATTTCCCCACACTGTTTTTTCGCCCATCTTTCTTTTACAGCTTTAAATGTTATATTTATTCGTTAACCATTATTTTCTTCCACCTCTTCCTTGTTACAGCCTAAACGCTACATTACGACAAGGGCGCCAGTTTGTTAGCACATAAACGCGACTTTGCGACATGTCACTAATTAGCTCAATGACTAGAGCGTAAAATGACTCAAATCGGGAAAGAATTACACAGGACGGTTGCCCCAACCTGTAACAAAAGGGAGTGTGGGTGTCACTCAGTGGAGCTGGGGTGGTCTAATACCAGACTACTCAAGGCAACGGCCTATTAAAAGAAAAGCAGATGTTAGATGCCAAGAAGCCACCACTTTTCTAATAGGGAAATACACAGCTGAGTCCACTGAGAAAAGTGGAAGCAAATGGGTACACCTTTTAACTTCAACCTTGGCAGTACCTGGTAGACAAACCCACGAACAATAGCATTAAACTTGCCTTGCGAAAAAACTGTTGTGCAGCTTTCTAAACTCCTTTTACAAAAGAAAACATCATAAACATCAGAAAGCAAACACAGCTAATTGAAAATGAACTATATTAAAAATATGTAAGTAAGTAAACATTGATTGGGTAATTTAAATGTAACGAAAAGTTAGTAAGGGTTAAATTACGTAACGTTTAAACTAACTATATGCGGTAAACTCGATAACAAGTAATCTAAATGACTCGCAAATTGAAACAACATTAATTATTCAAGAAATTGACACATAAACACTAAAATTTGACAGTAAACAAATAAACGTCGCTTAAATGCGATAAATATTTTAATCGCCACAACGTTAGGCTAATCAGAAACACCAAAACTCACGACAAATGCTTAATTCAGCGTATTGACAGCTACAATAGTTCAAAGGGTAAATTATAAATTAACAGCAACGCTACGCAAAAGGCCGATGTTTCAATAAATCACTGCTTCCATTGTAATCTAGACACTATAAAACTGTGAGGTACCTGACGGAGTCCGTGTGGCTGCACTCGACGTCCAACGAAGCTGCAGTGGCAGTTCCCAGGCAACTGCGCCGAAGACATTTAAGGAAACTGCGAAATATCGCAGGGATGCTGATATTTAGCAGTTTCCTCAAGTGTCTTCGGCGCAGTAGCTTGGGAACGGTTACCTGCAGCTCTGTTGGACGTCGAGTGCAGCCACATGGACTTCTTCAGGTACCGCATTTTTGTAATAGTTTTATAGTGCATAGATCCATCACAAATACGGGAAACGTTACCTTTACTTAAAACACCAATAATTGCAATCTCTAACCGACGGGAATTCAACTAGCGGGACAAAGTTGCACTTTAAACATGCGGTACGAGCAGAAAAAAAACAACCATTAGCCGCCCCACGGCCTGGGCCGAAGGGGGAGGCGTAAACACTACACGCCAAAAACCACTTGTTGTCTTGTCGCAGGCTTGCGTAAGAATCCTTCAGCAGCCCAAAGCCAAGCGAAGGGAGATAGGAGGTGGGGTGAAACGTTCGTTCCCTCTCATTCCTACTCACACAACTGACTTTTTCTTGCGAAATAATACTTGGCTTAAAGCGAGCGTCGCAAGAAAATTCACGTCTAAAAACGGATCGATAAAAGGCACCTGCGTTAAGTTACCGCCGAGAAATGCTCGTCAGCTGGCAGATATTTAAAAATGCTCCTATAAAAGCGGGATTTTAAATACAGATAGAGAAAATACCACAAATTAGAACTAGGATCGTAAAAATTGAAAATGTCCTCACACCCTATTACCTTTAAATGAGAGTTTGAACATTCGACTATAAGATATTACACCTCTTTTCATAGTGTTCCTACGTCTATCAGTTATTACAATCACGTCGTTTAACAGATAACTACTATTTGTCAAACCTTTACTGTTATGATATGAACAGAATACCTTTTATTGGTTAGCAAATAAAGACACATTTTCGTTATTTTTCTTTATTTAAAATTAGTGTATATATCGAAAACCGCATAATGGGAACATTAAGCATCTCTACTGGTAAATTAGGTTTTACAGCTCTGCACCCACCTTGCAGTTTTCTTTCGCTCTATGGCTTTTTGTATTTCACTCTCCATCACTAACTTTAGATTCTTATAACGTCCGATATTAGCAAGTTCCTGTTTGTTGGAAACACTTCGAAGTGGTTTATCCTCCGTGATATCAATTTCGTGACTCGTCTGCGTTAATACCTAACAGAAATTTGGCATATAAATCTCAAGTAAATAAAAAAAATGAAAATATTTGCCTGTTCCACACTTGGCAAATTAGGTAGAGGAGCGTGAATTGTTTCTTGGCAAAACTCTTCATACTTTTCGTTAAGAGTGTTCTTGGCATTTTGATAGATTTCTAGAGCGATGCCAAATTCCGCTTGGATCTTCAAGACGGTTTCTTGTTGCTGAACTAATTCTTCTTGTGATTTATTGAAGTTCTCACTACATCGCCTTTCCGAGTCGCTGATTGCAATATTACCCTCTTCGTCATATTCTTCTTTCTTCATCAACCGTAACATTTGCGCCTAAAATAACTAGTTGTAAAAAGCGCACATCTCACAATTAAAACATTGCTACCTTTTGTAATTCATATTTGCGCAAATCTACAAGTTCTTGACATTTGTGCAAAGTGTTTATTTCCTCCATGTATTCCCTGCGAATGCTGTTGGCGTTTTCTTCCGATGCATTGATTGCATCGGCTAAATTCTTATAATTATAATTGTCGTCGTTTACGAATAAGTTCCAAACTTCACTCTGGCATGGTAAACCAGAAGGCAAAGGCATTTCTTCGAGAATAACGTCAGTTCCACCCAGTATACCAGAAGTACTACCAGATTTTCGTTTTCCAACAGATCTTTTAGTTAAATTGATGCTACTCGGCTTTGATGCTTTCAAAGGCGAAGGGGAACGATCTTGAGATTTATGTCTTAATGATTGTGCTAAACAAGAGAACGTAGTTAGGGTAGCGATATATATGAGTTTGACTTTTGCCTTTACCAGATTTTCCTCTCTCCGACAGTTTTGTCAGACTGGACTGTTTAGATGTAGATTCGCTTAATTTACCTGATTTTTTTATTATTTTTGACTGCGACGCACCATCGCTAGTAATACTTGCTTTATTTTTTGCCTTGAAGCTGCCTTTTCTTGAACCCTACAAGTTTTATTTTACTTTATGCAGTCTTCAGCAAACCAGTGCCTAACACACCTTTGACGTAATACTATCCTGCTTAGATGACTGCCTTTTCATATTTATCATACAGTCTTCGTACGCTCTCTCATATGCAGCTCTTGTACATTCAACTTTCTCAGCTTCCAACTTATTGTAAAGATTCTTGAATACTTTCATCACTGTTGTTACATCAGTGACGTTTAGTAAAACCAATTCATCAGTTTTATCTTGCAAATATTCCGCCGCCACGTTTTGCATATGTTTTATTCTTTCCTGAGTAATGTTTGTGGACAAATCTCCGCTCTTCAGCATAACCTCGAGATGATTTTCTTGTTGTATGTGTTTTACTTCTTCCTGTAAACATGAATTATTAGTTCAAGCTGTTGTAACTTTAAGTTACTGACTTCTAGTTGCTTTATCTTTGCTTCTTTATCTTCCGTTACGTTTGGTTGAAGCCTGCGTGGCTTTAATCTTCGAATAGTTTGCCCAAATCTAAGCATAGATATAGTTAACAGTAAATTTTCCCTGTCTGTGCGTAGATGTCCAACACAACTGCAAACAAAAATCATTTTAGTGGTAACTGAGAAAATACAAAATTACGTACCGCAGGAGACTATGGGCATTTAAGGAATCGCTCAAATACTGTATCAAGATATTCAAGCGTTGTTTAACGTGAATACGCTCGGGGACATTCTCACATAGAATTAACACAAACTGTTCTAATTGACTTTTCGCTAAATTGGCATTCCCTATATCGAATATGTTTTTGTAGAAACAGGTATCATTTCCATAGGTGTCAGTTCCTGCCAAGTCCACGATGTGAATCTGCAATTATAATGTTTATTCTGTAAAATTTTAGATATATTATAACGTCTCAATGGAATTATCTTACCTTTGATACTTTTGTTACAGGATCAGTTTGATTGAGCGGTCGTGAATACACATGTAGTGTTAGAACGCCATTGCACACATGGCTTCTTAGAAAATCCTTAGCAAACTTTCTTCTACCTTCGGCTGCAAAGATTTGATTTCACTTCAATAAACGTTGTGACTTTTACCGAAAACACGCTGTTATAGATATTAACGATAGAAGTTTGATTATGAACATCTTAACCAAACGAGTTTCCTCAAGTGCCATAAGCAAACGTGTATTGTTCAATAGATTATCTTCATTAATAAATTCAAATTCAATGTATTCTTTGTTTTGTAAAAACGATTGCTGTAATATCATCTATAACCTCACTGAGCTCGGTAATATCCATTCCCGCACTGAGTGTGTTAATAAAGCTCATAACGATGCTCAAACTAATTTGGCAAATCATCTATAACAACACCGATGAAGATAAAATATAGTAACGCTTTATGTGGATGTTTGTTATTAAGGATTGTTTAGGATTCTCAAGAAGTAATTATTGTTTTACCATCGTTTTACTCGAAGTATACCTATTTCTGGGGTGTATAAACGAATAGCAAACTTTGGATAATTTGGAACATCATGAGCATGACGATGAAACGATTTACAGAGTGGCACGGATTGAGTTCGAATAAGGTGTATTAAATGCCAAAAAAAAAAACGAGTTAGAAGTTAATATTCTAGGAATCGCTCCTGCTTGTTCTCAAACTAAGATTTTGAGAAAATAAATTAAATTACTTATTATACAGGGTATTTTTAGAACCTATTTTTAAAAATGCTCAAGCTTACTTCGATTTTTAATATTTTTTATTTTTTTTATACAGCATACTTTTTATCATGGCTGTGGGAGGCACTCCATTGATTTTTTTAACATCTTGGTTTATGAACTACTGGAGTGTCTTCTACCGCCACGATAAAAAGTATATTGGTATCATCGACATATAGAAATGGACCGCTAGTCAAAGCTGCGCGAGCCAAACAGGATAGAAAGAGAACGCATATGACTTGAGAACGATCTGTCCTTGTTGGCGCTCAGTAGCGTACGGCGCGACCGCCCTGTCGCTGTGACGTCATTTTCTGTCGGCCAATAGAAGGCCGGCAGGAAAAGGAACATTTTCTGTCGGCCACTAGGAGGCCGACAGGAAAAGAAAAGGTAGTTCTTAAAATGTTCTCTTTTTCTTTCTAACGCAAAGAGTTGCGCAGTCGTCCATTAGCGGTCCATTTCTATATGTCGATGATTGGTATCCACACAAAAAAAAATAAAAATCTAAGTAAGTCGATTTGTATGAAATTTGAGAGTCTACAATTTGTCGATACAAATACAACGCGGTATAAATCGAAATTCTATGTTAAGAAGAATAATTTGAGTAACCGCGAAAGTCCTCTTCTAACAAAGCTAGTTACTCTTGACCATTTTTAAAAATAGATCTGAAAACACCATATATACTAATTAATTTCATTGATTTTCTCAAAATCTTGGTTTGAGAACAAGCAGGACCGATTTCTAGAATATTAGCATAACTTTGTTTTTGTCATTTACACCTTATCCGATTTCAATCCGTGGACACACTGTATATGGACACAACTATCGATAATAGCAAACGTAAAATGTTATTAAATCAGAAGCGGATAGGACGAGCTGGTACTGGTAGAAGCGACGGGCGCATGACGTGAAAACAGTCGGTCAACCTGGGTGACTTAAGTCCCGTCGTGAAAGTGAGTAATATTTTATCGGGCCGTGAACGTGAGCGAACGTGAGTGAAAATTGTCAAGACGTGATTTACGTTTTACGTTAATTTCACGTTAATAATTCAGTTACCAATGAAAGACTGCAGGGTGCCCCGCTCCCCCTCTGCCCGCCATGTGGAAATGTAGAGCTGGAACGAAAGGTCATTGTACTTCTGTGTGGCAGCTTGCAGCGACGAAGCTTCGCACCTGTGTTGTGTTGTGAATGTTGTGTCTACAGTCAATCGTGTATCTGGTTCTATAGGCTACCAAGTATTTATTTATTTATTTATTTATTTTTATGGAAAACTTACAGCTAATATACATAAATAGGTATAATCAGCAATAACTAGTAGCCATTTTACAGTTTTCGCCTATAGTTAATAATATAATAATTTTAGGCAACACAAGTTGCAGAAAAATAAAAAACAGATATTAAACTTAAATTGTTCGTTACTCTATAAAACATACTAACTTAAGAACCAAAGAACTCTGATGATACTCGCTTTTTTACCGAAGCAGAATTCGTGAAGAACAAATCAAAATCATAATTTTTGTTTATTTTGTTAAATTTATCGCTAGCTCTGTGGATGAAAGAATTTTGCCTATAGCTTGTTCGTACACTGGGCGTAGACAGGAGAATTGGATTTCTTGTTATGAATACTGGAGTACATAGAGATATTTTGCTTAATAATTGAGGACAATCTATGGAGCCGTTTGCAATATTCATTAAACAAGTAATATCAGTGACGTCCCTGCGTATTGAGAGAGGTAGAATATGATGTCGTTTACACCTTGACAAATAATCAGAATCTCTAACTCGACTTTTAAATTCGATAAAGCGTAAAAACCTTTTTTGGATGTTTTCAATGCGGGAAATATAGATTTCGTATCGAGGATTCCATATTTGCGAGCAGTATTCGAGAAGGCTGCGTACATACGCACAGTAAAGAATTTTTATAGTTTTGACTTGAGAGAAGTCAGCACATGATCTCATGATAAAGCCCAGTGCTTTTGATGCTTTTGAGACGATGTGATCAATGTGCCTGTCAAATAATAATTTTGAATCGTGAATTACACCTAAGTCTTTAATGAATTCAACTCTATTGATAAGTTGGCCTCTGAGATAATAGTTAAAATTCAGAAAGTTTATTTTTCTAGTAAACGTTATACAGTAACATTTCGACACATTAAGGTCAAGCTTATTATCGAGACAATATTGATCTAGCCTGAGTAAATCGCTTTGAAGGGCAGCTGCATCCGAGGCATTATCTATACGTTTTAAGATTTTCATATCGTCTGCAAATAATATAAATTTGGAGAAAAGAAAGCATTTTCCTATGTCCAAAATAAATAAAATATAGAGTAAAGGGCCCATTAAAGACCCTTGCGGAACTCCTGAAGGGACAGTTGTCCACCCAGATGTGAAACCATTAAGTACTACTGCCTGAGAACGATTTTCAATGTACGACTTAAACCACCTGAAAAGATTTCCGTGAATACCGGCGCTATGAAGTTTATTGAGAAGAATAGTGTGGTCTATCCTATCAAATGCCTTGCTATAGTCCGTGAAAATTGTATCAACTTGGGCCGGAACTGCCATGTTCTCGGATATATACTCATTTGATACTAGCAGATTAGTTACTGTTGAACGCTGCTTAAGAAAGCCGTGTTGTTCAGGACTAAATATTGGTTTCATCGCTGAATATATTTCAGTATAAACGATTCTTTCGAATATTTTGGCAAAAATGCACAATTTTGATATGGGTCTATAATTTTCTATTCTATTTCTAGATTCTTTTTTGTGAATGGGAGAGACGAAAGCCGATTTCCAAACTGAGGGCACGACGCCCTCTTTGATGGATCTATCAAAGAGTATAAAAAGAGGAACGGACAGACTATCAGCACAATTACGAATTAAAATTGGCGAAATGCCGTCGGGTCCAGCAGATTTATTTGTATCTATAGATTTGAGTAGTTTTAGTACTCCATCCTGATGAATTTCAATATTAGAGATGCTAGTAGGACTTATGCTAGGAGGATAATCAACTTGGATGTTATTCGTTGAATTTGTTTCCAAATAGGTGGATTGAAAGTAGGTGGAAAATAAATTACATACGCCCTCCCCCGTTTGAGCCGATTGGTCGCCATACGTCATAACAGCTGGTATTGCATTCGTATTATTTTTACGTTTGATAAATGACCAAAATGCTTTAGGGTTCTCTGAGATAGAAATTTCGATGTTAGCAGTGTAAGACTTGTAACACTGGGATTCTAGACGTTTCGCTCGTTGTCTAAGTAGAGAAAAAGTTGCGTAATCGGACAAGTTACCATAGATTTTATATTTACGGAAGTATTTTAATTTTTCTTTCATTATTTTTTTCAGAGGGGAGCTATACCATGGAGGAAACTTATCATTAAACTGCAATTTGTGTTGAATATATTTGTCGCGTAAATCTGAAATAGCAGAATTTAAAAAGTGTAGGGCATCGTCTATAGTTCCCGATGTCAATTTACTTGCCCAATCGATGTTGTTTAAACTTTCATTAATTGCCGCGTAATCACCTGAGTTGTAGAAGTATTTCATTCTACATTGCTTCTTCAAAGATGGTTGACTAATGAGATCGACTTCAATCGACAAGGCTTTGTGATGCGGGTCTTCCGGTACTAACGGGTCACAACAACTACACACTTTCAAATATTCGTTAGAAAATATTAAATCTAAAATTCTGTCGTGCGCGTTTCTAATCCCATTAAACTGGTCTTACTTTAGTTTCTCTAGCATAAAAGTACTTTTAAACCTAGGAATTCAAAGTGTTGCCTAGCTACATATACCTTCTTGTACTCGTATCAGTAAGGGAAACATCAATTCCTATAACAGCTTTTGGTATTAAAAGTAATATCTCTGAAGACAGTTGTAATAAATGTTTTTGCGAGACATCAGTATTTATCCCTTGTTGTAAGCTATTGTAGTCAATTTTTCAATTTTTTATGCTTATTGTTATGATTTCAACATATGACGTATTTCAAGTGCAAAACATATTTTATTTTAGAGTTTTTAGTTCTGTTATTTGTGATTTAATAAGTGATCAAATGAATTTCACGATGGCTAAAGAAGGGAACAGTGCGAAAAAAAGACAAAGAAAAGGAGAAAATAATGGTAGAGGCAAAAATGTAAAGCTTTCACTATTTTTTTAATGAAAAATACTAATTGAACGAATAAGAGCCCATTAGAGAATGAGCCTGACACCGGGATCAAAATAATTTTAATTATAACAAAGAGTAGATAATTATACTAGAGATTCACCCAAGCTACGCTTCGGTTCGTTAATTTAAAAGAGATTCATTAATATAATAAAAAAAAGATGCATCAGCGTTGAGATAGACTCTTTATTTCCAGACGTTTATCAAAGTACTTTCAAACAGTTGGTTTAGATCTTCTTCCATGAAATGCAATGGTTGAGAATTGGTCACAGATCAGAAATTTTCAAAGAAATATGTCAAAAATTCTTTAAAAAACTAGAGATATTTTCAAATTAATATGTTTAACGTCTGCAATATCATAACAAGTTCGAAACAATGCGCATCTACGATGATTGGGTATTGTCCAATTATTAAAATTTTTGCGAATTGAGAACCCAAGAAATACCATGAGAATATTTCAAAGTTCTGTCAAAGTGAATTTACAGATGCAATGTAGAAACAACGATGAATAAATTGTTGACAGAATTAAGAAGTTTTTGTCACAACTCGTTACAGGTTAAAAACCCGTTTGCTGCGTGCAACAGACTTACAAGGTTGGCACGTGGTTAATTAGTGCGATGGGCATAGTGTTACTCTTAAGCTGACAGAGCAGGTGTTTGCTTGTGAAAGTCAAATTGGTAGAGACGGAGAAGAGATATTTATTATTGTTTAGGCGTTACCATGATGATAATTCATTAGACAGCCATGTACTGAGAAGACCCTATGATGAACGAATTTGCTCTCGGCTTCGGGAAATAGGCGTGCTCTATGATCGGAGTCGAATGTACTTTCTTTGGGGTAAGCTATCGTGTTTTCCTGAAAACGCGTACTAATACATTTTGCTTTACAAGAAAACAAACAGGATGTAATCCAATATTGCTATATTAAACAAGCACAGTATAATTACCATTCGGTTCGGGTCAGCATAGGCTTGAATTCCTATCACATTACAAAATTCTACTTAAACGCGACGTCACGGCAAATTACAGGCTGAAAAAGGTAATGTTAATGGCCTGACAAGTCGGCCATGGTTTCAAATAGCAATTAGCACACCCAGATAGGGATGTGATTAAAATTTAGACCCGTCAAACGGTCTATAAGTAAATTATTTTCCACACATGCAATTTATACGTATACTCAAAATAGATGATAGTGAATGTACAAAATTATTAATGTTATTACACAGTTGCGTAGATACACTCAGCTTAAATGCAGTAGAAATAGATACAATACGTAAGGGGAGGCAGCCAACCGACTCTGCGCTTGGGCAAAATGTCTGGCGGTAAGCAAACTACTTGCTTAGCAACGAGTCCGGTAGGTAGATTCTTATGGCCTAGGCCGGTAGCACTTAACGACCGCTCTTGACGACGTCCGGTAGCACTGTGATTCGATTTATAGTTTTGGCAGTACTGAAGTATATTGCTGCTGGCACTGTCAGTCTATGTCAAATTCGAGATTAGCAGGTTAGGTTTTTCATCAGTCTGACACAAACTGATGCAAAACAGCGTCACCAACAATACACTTCAGTACTGCCAAACGTATAACGAGAATCGCAAAATTTAAAAAAATAGTCTAGACTATTCAATTCACCTGTCATCTGTCAAAAAGTGACCAATGAAAATCCAGAATTCTGACGTTTCTTGACCAATCAAAAAAATATAAGTGGATATATCTTCCTAGAAGGTATTCAAGTGACTATTTTTAACAAATGCGATTTTTATTAGAAAAAGTCAATATTAGTGTTCGGTTACTATAGAAATTGCGTAGTTTCTTGCTAGATTTACTGAAAACTAATTTGAAAAAGTAGTTTGGTTCATTAAATAGTCCCTCGAATACCATTCTTAGTCAAAGTTAAGTAGATTATTTTTGCGGTGGTATCACCACTCATGTCCATTGCGCTTGGGATTAGGACTCGTGCTATCGCACTCGTGCTAATCGTACCAAAGCGCAATGGACATTCGTGACACCACCGCAAAAATAGTCGACATAACTTTGACTACTCATGGTATTATAAGTGATAATTCTTAAATAAAATCAAATCAAAATAATTCGTTTTCTTGTTCAGTATACAAAAAATGTTATACGACACGCGGTCGGTATTCGCGTTTATGGCCTCGCTGGTTCAGGTGTTTCGCCCTAACGGGTTCAAAAGTGATGTATCAGCTACCGGGCTAATGTCGTAAATAACACTATTAAAAATGGGGAAGGTCGTGCAGTGAATCTGAGAGCTTCGTGATGATAATGATGTCAACATGGAAACTGTTTAGTATAGTTTAGTTCAAACTGATAAAAATACAACACTAATCGTTTACCAAATGATATGTAGCCAACGACATAATCACATCATGATATCTTCGTAACGTTTAAAGATGAATTCTTTATGATCATATTAAAAAATGCTCTTGTCCCCCACCTGTAATTTTCAAGTAGCTTCACTGAACATAAAAATGAACATAAAAGTGAAATTTGGTTTTATTTTGTATGGCGTCGATTTGTAGATCATACGTTAAAATAAAATACATCTTTTATGCTGTTTTTTCTGTGTATAAAATTGCGTCATACCTTTAAATAGTAGTTTTATGGCATCATATTCATCTTTCACCTTCGTCACCTTAATATGTTTCAATGCTTGTGCATCTAGCATATCTTCGCTTGGATTGAGCAAGTCAGTTAGATACATTTTGTTAGTTTCGATGTATGACATCTGAATGCAGATCTTTTGTCGGCGTTTTAAAGCTTTTTTCTTCTCAAATAAATCCGATATTATTCTCGGTGCAATTCCTCTATCCTAAAAATGTCACACTTCGGTCTTAATTTTTTTACAAATATAAGGGCTGCAAACAGTAAAAATGGTTTACACCTATACCTTAAATTCATTTCTTAATCCGCTGGCAGTCAAGGTTTTTCCACTTCCTGTCTGTCCGTATGTTAAAATAACTGCATTGCAACCTTCAGCAACTCTTAAACACAAAACTATTTAGAAACAGGTATTCTGTTTTAGCATGTATAGTGGAAGGTACTTTTCTAAAACACCTGACATAACAGCATCGTAAATTTCTTTCTGAGTATCATTATAAAACACCCCATCTGACTCAAACCTCCAGTAGCTGGGCACAGATTCTGCTCTTCCAAAGTCTTGCAAATAACGCATGTATATTGTCTTCTTGTCTTCCAAAATTTTGACATATTCCCACTGCATCTTAACCATGGGAAATATTCTGTAAAACACCTTCGCGTTCCTGAACCGCGTGGTTTTCAGGTTATGGCTCATTTTGATTAGTTTTAATCTTCAATCCCGCCCCGATTAAATATGATTGAGTATTTTAAAGTTATTGATACAAAAACTATGGCACATGGCGTTCAAAACTGACGTATATATTGTTGAATCGCCATGGCAAAGAAAATCATTTAAATTTAGCGTATTTAGCAACTTTAACGTTAAAAGCACGGCCTGCTGAATTGTGTGACAAATGGTGACTTTTGTCAAACAATTCAGCAGGTCGTTTTATATGTGTTGTAACTAAGGAAATGGTGTTCCAAAACCGTTTTTATTCGCAATCATATATGTAATGTTAACATTCCTGACCTCATTTGAGTGGGGGAAGTTGTACATTTCAGCCCACTACTTCCCGCTCAAGTACGGGAAGTGAGTGCGGGAAGTACATTCCCGACCGCTGAGTAGGTATGGACACTGGGAATCTCGTTAATCCATTCATGCGCTTCACAACCTGTCGTATCATAATATAATAATTTTTCCAATTCTGGTTTAGAATAAAGTGGTTGCGAATAAAATAGTATACAAACCTCGACAGGAAGTTCTTAGCTGGCTATCCATAGCCCTTTCAATAATTTTAGAAAAAGTGGGCAAAATACTTATAGGCCTTAGATCTTTATAATCCGCTGGGTCAGATAGATTATAGATACTAAAAATAGGTTGAAATATATCCACAGACATTGATATTGTATTATAGGTCTTACACATTCTATAAAGAGGAGAACTGATAAATACATTTGTTCTAGCAGTTGGTAAATAAAATAAAATTTTATACCTGGATGTCAGCTTAGGGACCAGAAAGTTTATTTTTTTTTTAAATTTTTCACATGAATTGACCTTAGAAAGTAATATTTGATACAAAAAAGTGAGCGCTGACGTCGATCCTCTAATGCATTTAAGTCGTAAGTGCTGAGCAGTTCGCGATAAGGTTTCAAAATTGGGTAAACACCACTCATTTTAAAATCTAAATATGTTATAAACTTTGTTTGAATTCTTTCAATTTGACATACGCATTATAAAGAGTTGTTAATGTAATGTTACTGCTGAAACTATGGGAATTTCTAATTACAAAGCCTAAAGTTTTTAAAGAATTGTTAGTTATTTTTTGAATATGATAGCTGAATGTTAATTTCTTATCAAATACTATACCAAGATCACTAATTGTTTCTTTACTAACGAGTAGGTTTTCATCCATGGTATAGTGAAAGTTGATAGTGCTTAATTTTCGTGTAAAAGTTACCTTAGAACATTTAGATACGTTAAAAAATAGTAGATTCTGTTGACTCCATTGAAAGATTTTATTAATATCTTGCTGTAGCTCCTCACAAGAAGCTGTCGAGTCAATCACACACCACATTTTAAAATCACCGGCAAATAAAGCATACTCCGATCCTGTTACGACCTCCGGAAGGCCATTTATGAATAATAAAAACTGTAAAGGCCCTAAAATGGATCATTGGGAGACACCTGATATAGCCTCATATCTCTCCGACATGTTCCCATTATAAACGACCTTCTACCATCTACTACTGAGATAAGATTCAATTAGTTTAATTAACGCAGCATCGAAACCATAATTCGGTAATTTTCTAAACAGTTTTGCGTGGTTAACCCTGTCGAATACCTTGAAAAAGTCAGTATATACCACATTTATCTGCTGATTTTTATCCAAGGCATCAGCCAGATCCTGCGTAAATGATATTAAGTTGGTACATGTTGATCTTTTTGCAATAAAACCGTGTTGCTCACTAACTGTTTGATTCACACAGATGCGTGCATCAAAACCTTTTTTATAATTAATCATGGAATTCAATTCATAACTGTTCTATCTCATTCAAAGGTCGTGGTAAAGCCAAATTTGCATCTTGCCGTATTTGTTTGCCTCTGTTAATGTTGGAAAGGAATTTGTAAGCTTCCCTTAATGGCTTTTAAGCGGATGGATACATTTTCTACTAGAACTTAAGCCGACTTAGCATATTTGGGAATCATGGGTTTATGGATTTCGTTCAATTGCCTCATTGAGAGAGCTTAGCATTAAGGTTTCTTAGAATAAGCATTTTTCCTAAATAACGTGCGACGCTCCGATTGGCTACGCAGGGTCGCCTCAGCCAATAGTGTTTGAGCTTGCCCCTCCTTGATGAATTGGCGAGTTCGGCTCGCTGTAAATTCAAAGTCAGTTAGATTCAGAACTTCGAGGAAGCAAGCAGCTATGCTTTGTGCTAGGTTGCGGTCGTTCTAACTCCCTGGAAAAGACGTTTCCAGGTTGTTTTGTGTTACGGTTACGCGCAATTCGCTATTTTCGCGTGGCCAATCCAAGCGTGTCACAACAGTTGAAGCTTTTGTAAAAAACCATCGGTCCATCAGTGACGTTTGTAATCGTTGTTACTCAATATACTCGTGTTTGTTAAGTCTTGTTTCACTCCAACAACTAACTGAACCCAAGTTAGGGTTATTAAGTGGCAGTTCCCGGCAATCCCATTGAACCGGAATTCGCAGCGGATTAACTGGAGGCCCCATTCGTGGAAGCCTCTTATCAAGTTAATCATACAAAAAACATTGGTCCTTCGAGCCGGATTTGGAAGAAGCTAAAAAACGCGAGTGTACAAGTTTCCAGTAGCTGGTGGATGCAATCGCTCCAACATCATTTCGTCGGAGAGCGTCAAGAAGCTTCGCCAACACCAGGAAATTCAACCATCGAGAGCTTACACCGAGTCCAGGTCCCACGTCAAGCGGCAGCGATCGGCAGCGGGTTGGTTTTCTGTTCGTCAAGAAGTTACTGCGTTCTCAAATC
Organism: Agriotes lineatus; assembly: GCA_940337035.1. Lineage (NCBI taxonomy): Eukaryota > Metazoa > Arthropoda > Insecta > Coleoptera > Elateridae > Agriotes > Agriotes lineatus. Next base: position 103,802 of record CALNHX010003668.1, read on the forward strand.
AAAAGTAAGTCCTTTTCCATTACACCTTCGTTTAGTGTTGTTTTTTGCTTGTGTCAGTCATGGTGGAAACTCGTTCGGCATCAGCGGTCATGTCGGAAACTCGTGCTTTAATCACTCGTTGCAAATTCATAAAAGCCAAAGTAGATCGTTTCGAAACTCTATTTCATAGAATTTCTTCGTCCAGCCCCGTGAAGGCTCACGAGGTCGGCAGCTTGTCAAAAGAGTTTAGTTGTTTCCAAAATTTGTTGGATGAGTATGAGAAGTCAATGGAGGGCCTAATGGAGGCCGACGCTGAACACTTTGATGAACTTTTCAATGAATTCGACTCTTTTATGACTCATTTTAGCGAGATTAGTAGCACAGTCGAGGAATTCTTATCAAAAAATAAGATCAGTCCGGGTATAAAACCGAATCTAGGTCAAAATTCTTTGCAAAGTGGCCCTTCAGGAGAGCTCGCTGGATTAAGATTACCACCCTTAGATTTGCCTTCATTTTCGGGGAAATTCGAGAATTGGGTTCAATTTCATGACTCCTTTACGTCGCTTATTCATAACAACGCTAATTTGACCAACGTTCAGAAATTTTACTATTTGATTTCTTCCCTTAAGGGAGAAGCTGCTAGTTCAATCTCGTCGTTAAAAGTTACCAACGATAACTATACCATTGCTTGGGACATCCTAGTCAAGCGCTTTGAAAATAAGAAACTGATAGTAAAATCAAACATAAATGCGTTATTCAGTTTAGAGAGCGTAAAAAAGGATTCACATTCGTCTGTTCAAAGGCTGCTCGATAGTGTAGTTAGAATTTTGGAAATTTTAAAGGCGTACGGGGAACCCACAGTCGACACCATACTAATACATATCATAGTTTCGAAGCTCAGCTCAGCAATGCAGACTGACTGGGAATTATACAAACATACCGGACAATTTCCTACTTTGCGAGAGTTGTTAGATTTTTTAGAAAGCAAAAGTCACTTATTAGGTTCGCTGGAAGCTGCGAAAATAGGTTCGAGTTTGGGAAATCAGGGATCCGAGCAAAAAAGTCATGCACGCGCTCATGTAGCCAGAGAGCAAGGTAATCACTCTTGTGATTTTTGCAAAAATAGTAATCATTCGATTAGCGCTTGCGAATCTTTTTCAAAATTGTCGGTTAACGCTCGTATCGAAGAGGCGCGTCGTTTGAAACTATGCAACAATTGTCTCAAGCCCGGACATTTCGTGGTAAAATGCACATCGTCGAGATGTCGCGTATGCAGAAAAAAGCACCATACTTTACTGTGTTTGCGTCCAAAGCGCGACGCGCACGAAAATATTCCGTCGCCGCGTCCTGGACCGCCAGAAACCAGCAGCTACGCACGGGAGGTCGGGGCCGTCGCCCCGAGCGAGGCACCCGTCGCATCCGTTTCAGCAGCTTGTAGCCGTCCTGCAATCGCGGCGCCAGCGCAAGTTTTATTGTCCACGGTTAGCGTATTCGTAGAAGGATCCTCCGGGTCATTTTCCCGGGCAAAAGCTCTTTTGGACCCCGGATCCCAACTTAACTTAGTTAGCGCCGACTTGTGTCAAAATTTGAAGATTGCGAAACGAGGTAATATCACATCACTGTCGGGTGTTGGTGCCAGGGCTCTGAACGCTGAATTCAGAGCAAACGTTCGAATCCGCTCCCGCAACGGGAAATACGAGGACATTTTGAGCTGTGTTGTGTTAGACAAAATTACGGACCCTCTGCCGGTCCTTGCTTTCTCGTTGAGGGATTTGAAGATCCCACCAAACATTGTGCTAGCCGATTCAGATTGTAATACACCGGGAAAGATTGATCTTTTATTAGGCGCGAATGTCTTTTGGCAAGTGCTCTGTCAGGGACAGGTGAAATTGGGCCCAGAGAAGCCATTCTTAACAAAAACTCTTTTTGGTTGGGTTTTAGGCGGAAACATGAATGTCGAAAATCGAGCGCTCATTCGTTCAAATAGAGTTCATTTAAGTGTAACCGGCATCGAGCACGGCATTCAGAGATTTTGGGAAATCGAGGGGGCGTACGGTTCATCAGGCCGACTCTCTGCTGATGACAAATTTTGCGAAGACCATTTTCAATCGACTACGAAACGGGCGTCGTCGGAGCCGCGTAGGTTCATCGTGAGCATACCTTTCAGGAAAGATGCTCCATCGCTGGGAGACTCGCGCGGTATAGCATTAAAGCGTTTCTATTCATTAGAAAACAAATTGTCAAAAAATCCCGAGTTGAAAACCGCGTATTCCGCATTTCTCAAAGAATACGAGTCGCTTGGTCACTTGAGCAAGGTGGACGACGAAGCGAGCCTTCCTCATCCTCGGTTTTATTTACCACATTTGCCAGTCATAAAGGAGGACAGTTCAACGACCAAACATCGCGTTGTTTTTGACGGCAGTTGTGCGTCCTCCTCCGGAGTATCGCTTAACGACCTTCAACATAAGGGCCCAGTGGTCCAGCAGTCCTTGTTTGCAATTCTTTGTCGCTTTAGGCAATTCAAGTACGTGCTGAAAGCAGATCGCGCCAAAATGTATAGGCAAATCCTCGTGGACCCCTCGCAGACGCAATACCAATTAATTTTATGGCGTGACGACAAAACCTCAGCGGTAAAATGCTTCAAATTATTAACGGTCACCTACGGTACTAAATCAGCCTCGTACCTAGCAACTAGGTGCTTGATACAAATCGCCCAGGAAATCGAAGCATCGCTTCCAGAGGCCTCATTAAGAATTAGCCGGGATTTTTATGTAGATGACCTACTGACTGGTTTTGAAAATAGGGCGGAAGCCATAAAAACGCAATTCGAAATTAGTAGCGCTTTGTCGGGGTACGGGTTTGAATTGCGAAAGTGGGCATCCAACGACAGTGAAGTAGCTAGCGCCATTGGTGTAGATCGCGGCAGCGTAGAGCCCATTTCTTTGACGGAAGGCGCCACGGAGAAAACTCTCGGCATTTTTTGGGATACTCGGCGGGACGTGCTAAGTTACAGAGTGAATCCTAGCTGTTGCAAATCAGTTACCAAGCGGGCTATACTCTCTAGTATGGCTCAGGTATTCGATCCCTTGGGACTACTTGGTCCAAGCGTTCTAACTTTGAAACTTCTCGTGCAACGGCTTTGGCAGTTGAAGTTGTCATGGGACGAAACGGTGCCCATGGAGATGCGCTCCAGATACGACGAACTCCATTCTTCATTACGCTCTTTGGGCTCGTTGGCAATTCCGAGACGGGTAATTTGCGATGACATAAATTCGATAGATCTCCACGGATTTGCGGACGCGAGTTCTGTAGCCTATGGGTGCGCCGTGTATATACGTTGCGTTGACGCGCGCGGTAATGTCACCACCAATTTGCTTTGTGCTAAGTCAAGGGTCGCTCCATTAAAAACAATATCCTTGCCTCGTTTGGAGCTTTGCGCAGCCTTACTGTTGGCTCGTTTGATTAAAACTATACTCGATTCCTCCGCATTTAAATTTGACCGCGTGTACTATTGGTCGGACTCCACCATAACTCTGCACTGGATAAATAAGGATGCGAGTAATTGGAAGACGTTCGTCGCGAACCGGGTGTCCGAGATTCACGAACTAAGCAATAGGGAAGAATGGTTTCACGTGCGTACAAATTGCAACCCGTCCGATATAATTAGCAGGGGAATGTTACCCCAGGAGTTACTCAACTCACGCTTGTGGTGGCACGGGCCAGAATTTTTGTCACAGGCGGACTTAAAACCCCAGCCCGTTAAAATTGATTCGGGTGAGCTAGCAGCCCAAGAGTCGCGCCCAGTAGTGGCCACTCTTCACCATCGCGTCCCAGAATTTGAACTTTTCAGGCGCTATTCCAGTTTTACAAAATTACAGCGCGTAGTCGCGTACTGCCTGCGTCTCGCGAGAAACAGAAACACCGAAACGCGCTGGTCGGGACCTCCAGCCATTGACGAATTGGAGGACGCTACTCGCCGCCTGATCAAAATTGCACAGGCGGAAGTCTTTTCCGGAGAAATAGCAGTTTTGTCTAAAAAAGCGCCATTGTCGAAAAATAGTGCGCTGCTTTCTCTAAACCCATTTCTGGACGATCAGGGCCTACTGCGCGTGGGCGGCCGTCTAGAAAACTCCAATCTAAGCTTTGATCAAAAACATCCCCTTTTGTTACCAGCTAGTCACCCTTTGTCGTTGCTAATCGTGAAGCAAGAGCATTTGCGGCTCTTGCATTGTGGACACTCGGTGTTACTGGCCTCATTGCGGGATAAGTTTTGGATCGTGAGAGCCAAAGACCTAATACGTAAAGTAATACACAATTGCGTGATATGCTTCCGGGCCAAGCCTAAGATGAATGAACACTTGATGGGATCACTACCCGAAGCTCGTGTCACACCCTCTCCCCCTTTCAGCAATTGCGGGATAGATTACGCGGGTCCCGTGTTTATAAAAAACAAATCCGGGCGAGGCGCGAAAGAAGTAAAGGCTTACGTAGCCCTATTTGTGTGTTTAGCCACGAAGGCTATTCATCTTGAACTCGTGGAAGACCTCACGACGGAGGCTTTCATCGCATCGTTGAGGAGATTCATCTCCAGACGCGGTTTACCCTCCAACATATTTTCTGACAATGCTACCTGTTTCACCGGTGCCAGAAATCAGCTATCGGAATTAAAAAATATTCTGTCAGGCTCTAGTGAGCAATGCATAAGGGAAGAATTGTCGAAACATAACATTAAGTGGAATTTTATTCCGGCACGCTCTCCGCACTTTGGCGGCATTTGGGAAGCGGGGGTAAAGTCATTGAAATATTATTTAAGGCGAATATCTTGCAATGCAAAGTTAACTTTCGTTGAGTATTACACCATGCTGACTCAAGTGGAGGCGATACTAAATTCCCGCCCACTCTGTGTTCTCCCTACCGACGCCTCATTCCCCGAAGTCCTTACTCCTGCCCACTTCTTGATCGGTCGGAAGCTGACTTCGTTTCCGGAAGCCCAACTCCAGGACATACCGGAAAATCGTCTCAGCCGCTATGGGCTGGTCCAGCGGCTGTCCCAGCAGTTTTGGGATCGCTGGTCCCGGGACTACCTCCACCTCCTGCAGCGCCGGCCTAAGTGGAAGTCCTCCAGCACGTCTCTAGCCCCCCAGGTGGGCGACGTGGTACTCGTCCACGACGAGGCATCTCCAAGCTACCGTTGGCCCCTTGCAATCATCTCGGCCACATATCCAGGAGCGGATGGTGTTGTGCGTGTGGTGCAGGTGCGCGATTCCCGAGGGAATCTCCTGAAACGCTCGGTGCGTAAAGTGTACATCCTACCCAAAGACGATCATTGCGATCAAGGGCAATAAACATTGACTTTGCTCTTAGTTGGTAGTTTTCGCTAATTGAACATTTTGCTAGGTTTAGTTGTTTCTTTGCTTGTATTCATGCTAGTTGTAAGTTATCTGTAAGGCTCTTGGATTATCATCTGTCCTTAGTTCTTGTTATGCATTTGATTATTTGGTAGTGTCAGATTTCAGTTTAATTTTGGGATTTAATCACGTCGTGCCATAGTCGGCACTTCGGGGGCGGCATGTTTGATTCACACAGATGCGTGCATCAAAACCTTTTTGATTATAATTAATCATGTAATTCAAGTCATAACTGTTTTATCTCATTCAAAGGTCGTGGTAAAGTCAAATTTGCATCTTGCCGTATTTGTTTGCCTCTGTTAATGTTGGAAAGGAATTTGTAAGCTTCCCTTAATGGCTTTTAAGCGGATGGATACATTTTCTAATAGAACTTAAGCCGACTTAGCATATTTGGGAATCATGGGTTTATGGATTTCTTTCAATTGCCTCATTGAGAGAGCTTAGCATTAAGATTTTTAGAATAAGTATTTATTCCAACGTGCGACGCTCCGATTGGCTACGCAGGATCGCCTCAGCCAATAGTGTTTGAGCTTGCCCCTCCCTGAATTGGCGAGTTCGGCTCGTTGTAAATTCAGAGTTAGTTAGATTCAGAGCCTCGAGTAAGCAAGTTCAGCTAGGCTTTGTGCTGGGTTGCGGTCGTTCTAACTCCCTGGAAAGACGTTTCCAGGTTGTTTTGTGTTACGGTTACGCGCAATTCGCTATTTTCGCGTGGCCAATCCAAGCGTGTCACAACAGTTGAAGCTTTTGTAAAATACCATCGGTCCATCAGTGACGTTTGTAATCGTTGTTACTCAATATACTCGTGTTTGTTAAGTCTTGTTTCACTCCAACAACTAACTGAACCCAAGTCAAGGGTTATTAAGTGGCAGTTCCCGGCAATCCCATTGAACCGGAATTCGCAGTGGATTAATTGGGGGCCCCATTCGTGGAAGCCTCTTATCAAGTTAATCGTACAAAAAACAACACCGTTACCCAACCTTAATGAACTTCAAAACCGCGCACTTTAAGCAGCACGAGCGATAACGCCGCCAATGGTAAGAAGTTTTATTCGAGCAGTAGAACAATGTGGCATGCAAAATTGCCAACGGGGACCATTTCGGGCAAATATTAGATTAGGTGATTAAGTAAATAGTTTTCTTTAATTTTAACATTGAAAATGTTTAACGAATTGGAGATGTGACGCTAGTACGGTGCTCTTTTAGCGATTTGTGTGACGCTTGGAAAATGCACAGTTTTTAAGAATTTGTGCAAGTTGTACATATTGCAGATGAATGTTGTTGGTGTAATTTTGAAGCTCTCGTCAAGGGCGAACTTTCTGGAGAAGTTGTGAAACTGTAAACTTCAAGGGGGCGAAAATACGGCAGTTAAAACGATTTTTTGACAGGAAAACGTTCGGTGCTGTTACAGGGGGGGTGGGGAAAGAAATGTTTTGCCTTATTGTGTCAACTGTTAAATAAGGAAAATGTGCTATTTTGTTTGATTCTGACCCTTTGCGAAATTGCAAATTTGCAAGTATATATTGAATGGTGTGATGCTAACGGAATGTCGAATTGTATTTTTCTCTAACATGAATAATATTTCGTGGGGATGCCATTGCCGCGCTCAACTTGGTACAGTCATACATGGCCACTGGCAGGGTTGGAATGTAGTGTCAGCTGTAGGGGTATCACAAACTAGGTATCGATTAACGAATAAAATTAAATATCGAATATTATTCTATATATCGAAATTCGAATGACTATCGAATTATTCAAATAAATTAGTTATTCGAATAACTAATTTATTCGAATAACTTATTCGGTTAACTAATTTATTCGAATAATTTATTTGGATAACTAATGTATTCGAATAATTTATTGCAATAACTAATTCGAATAACCAGTTTATTCGAATAACTAATTTATGCGAATAACTAATTTATCGGAATAATTATTCAATTATTCAAAAGTTATAAACTATTGCTCTACGCCCCATTTTATTGGATTTTAGTGTTAGATAAATTATTGAACATTCTCAAAACTAATGAACAAATAAAAAAAAACAGTTGTGAGCAATAAAAAGTAAGCAAATCGTGATACTTAAAAGTATAAGTCGAAAAACGTATTGTTGAAAAGATCGTTAAAAAAGAAGGAAGTTTTGTAGGAAAAATTATTTTACCACTATCACCCCTTTTAAGTAATATTCGATTAAAGTTGATATGAACCGTTAAACAGATCGAAAAAACAAAGGAAATGTACGCCGCCCGAAAGGCGCCAGAAGAACAAAGAATATTACATCTGCTTAACAAACCGCCGCGATCCTACGCAAAAGTATTTTTCAAAACCCTAAAATCATAAAAATAAGTGCAATTACAACGAATTTCTAAAGTGCAGCAAGATTGCAACCATAAACTTTATTGGAACCGGCCGGCCAAGAAAGGTGACAGCAAGCGAAATACGCCTCACGAATGTTTGCAGATTGAATTAAGAAATTTTCACTAAAACGCTCTTAAAACAGAGTGCGCTCTGTTTTAATCCCACATAAGGATACCTGCCGATAGGAGGAATAAGCCGCCACCTGATAAAATCAATCCCAAGTTTCTAGCACCCAGGCAGATCGAGAAAAACGAATTTTTCCATCAGCCAGCGAATGCATGCGGGCGGAGCGGCCGAAATTCAGCATACACAGCGGCCCGGGGAAAGGCATTTTGTAACGAAGAAATCAGGGCCACGACCGAGTACAGCGGGCAAGGATGCAAAATTACAAATTAAATTTTAATTAGCGGAAGGAAGCATCACAGGAAGGCGTGAATAGTCTCAAAATTCCTGTAAAAATAGCGCGCAACCGATCGAAGCATAATAAACTTATTAACATACGCCAGAAGAGTAATGCTTAATTAAGTTTTACGCCGAACACGGAATTAAAAATTCCAAGTTGAACTAATCTTTACCAAAACCTAGCAAATTGGGTGTCGTTAGAATCGACATTTCAACGACTATTGATTGCGACTCAAATCAAGTCGATAATTGATCGCGCCGCTCAATTAAACGCTATAATCCGAAATATATCGAAAACGGGCAAATCATCCCTTCTACTTCGACCAATGAGCTGCGAGATCGCGTTTGACAAAGGACTGGCTCCTTTAAATAGTCAGACGCTGGCAGTAGGAAACTACTCAACCCAGGAGAGTCCACCAGTAGCCACTTCAGCTCGAGGAACCATCCAGCCTCTCCAGGACCTCCAGCCACTTCTGGACTTTGTCTTCTGCAGCATCCAGCCACTTCTGGACTTTGTCTTCTGCAGCATCCACTCGGTCCCGCTAGCAGCTCCAGCCCTCCAAGGACCTACCAGCCACAGCCCTCTCCAGAGCCTATCACATACGTGGACTTAGGGCCAATCCTCCGCATTGGACTCTGCTGCCTTCCGTCTTCGGGCAAAGTTGGGAACTCAAGCCACTTCCGCCATGGGCACCCCCAGGTCTGACACGTAAGCCAGCCCGGAACCATTGGAGGTTTTCTCTCGCGCCCGCCGCCTGACATCGAGCCTTGTGTTCCAGAAAGCGCCGCCACGAGGAATTATTCGGCCCATCGCCCCAGACGCCCCCTGCCTCCCCCTTGGCCCAGATCGCCCGCGCCCGGATCCAGGAGCTGAACCGGCCACCTCCGTACTGGGAGGGACGCCTGCCGTCAGGGAGCCCACGGACGCCGACAAGGGCGTTCACCCCGGATTTCGTTGGCCTCACGGACGAGAGCGATCCGGAGCTCGGCACCCCACAGAGGAGCCCGTTGGTGCAGCACCTGCGAGACGCACCTTTTTGCCCGGCTGCGCCGCCCGCCGACCCCCCAGGCTCCCCGTCCACGGATCCTCAATTGGGACCTCGAGGTGAGACTGACCGACGCCGAGGAAGCCGCTGCTCGAAGCCCTGTGGCGGGCTACCTGCCCCGATAGCAGCCCACGTCGCGGCCCCCGCTGGCGACAAACCACCCGTCCCCGGACTCCCCTAGCGGAATCCCGACCCCGCGCCCCGGCATCGCCCCGCTCCAGCCGCCGTCCCCGAGAGGCCTACTCGATCCGCCGACGTCCAAGGAGGACTTCCCAGCGCCCGCTACAAGCCGTGCCCCGGACTGCTTCCCGGAAGGACCGGCCTGCGTCCAGGCCGCGTTCCCCGCCTCCGGCCAGTGGGAAAGGCCGCCCCATCACCTCCCGCGCCTCCAGCGCCCGGGTCTAGATGACCCTTTGTATATATATTCCTTTTCATGTTTCTTTTTTTTTGTGTATCTATAATATTAAGTTTTGTTTGTATATATAAGAGTGGCCGTAGAAATAAAAGTATTAAAAGTTTACACCAATCAATTAGCAGCATCGACCAGGGTAACGCCCACACCCCTTCTTACGCTGACGCCATTGTGGAATCTACCACTGAGCTTAGACGTAGGCTTGTTAAAGTTATTAAATTTGAAATTCGTTGTTAACAAACAAAATTGAAAAGTCGGCTTTTAAAATCTAGTTACCGAATTAAACAATGTTACACACACGTTTTAATGTCAATAACATTTTGAACACTTCTAACATTGTTTAATTCGGTAACTAGATTCTAAAAGCCGACTTTTCAATTTTGTTTGTTAACAACGAATTTCAAATTTAATAACTTTAATCGAATATTACTTAAAAGGGGTGGTAGTAGTAAAATAATTTTTCCTACAAAACTTTCTTCTTTTTTAACGATCTTTTCAACAATACGTTTTTCGACTTATGGTGCCATTTAAAATTTTGGAGTTCTGGACATTGTGGACAAAACTACTCGTGATGCTGACTTTTTCGAGAAATAATAATATCACCATTCGATTCTTTAGTATGACTTTTATAATAAATTTTTTTATCCCAACTCTCTACGACTCACCGTTCTTTAAAAAAAATACTGATACGGGTGGTCTCATTCACCCGGTATAACAATAGCAGTATTTACCTTTTCTGATTCTGAACACTGAATTCTAAATGTGAGTAGCTTTGAAGCACAACAAATGGTAACAGCACTAAACCGTATGTTTCTCCTTTCCCGATGCTCTAAGGGCAAAAGAGAAAGGAAAAGAAGAAGAAGAAGAAGAAGAAGAAAGTACAAATGCAGAAAATAATTTACTGTTCACCTTCGAAGACAAACGTAAACTGTAATTTTTGAACAGAATTGGGCATTGATTTATTGCAATGATATTTTAAATTATCGATAAAGAGGCATCCCTATTTCCAAACATCCCCGATTTACGATTCCGACCAATAGGCAATGGGCCGGTTGCAGAAAGCAATGTTAAGTCTGGTGTTAGCTAACGCGACGTCAAAGTGAACAAAAACGAATCAAATCTCAAATGTTTATGGGAACTAATACATTAGTAAACAAAATTTGATGCGATTTTGTTCACTTTGACGTGATATTAGCTAACACCAGACTTAACATTGCTTTCTGCAACCGGCCCAATATGTATCATTACTAGAATAAGTTGTTAAATATCATTTAGCAATTTTCTAGAAAGAGTAATCTTCTGTTTAACCTATTCTATCTGATATCTGATACAAGTTTTCTGACTAATGACGATTAATGGCCATTTGCTAAATGCAAATAGTAATTATTACGCAGGCATTTGTTTTGGTATTATTATAAGGAAATTGAAAAGAACTAACAATACTAATGATTAATGATAACCGATAAGATCTTCTAAAGAACTTTTCAAGCAATGATAATAATCAAAATAAATCACGCCCATCTAGGAACCGTAATACACATCATTTATGTCATATTCCGCTGATAAAAAAAAATTGCTCTCATAGTTTTAATTTTAAGTAATTAAAATGTTCACAGTTTGATATTTATAATGTGGCTTTGCATTCTAATAAGTTTTATTTGAATAAATAAGTATATATTCCAAAAATTCTTTATTCGATTTTCACATAAATCTATTCGAACAAAAATTTGTTCTAATAAATTTTTATTGGAATACATTTTTATTCGAATATATTTGTAACCGAATACATTTTTATCCAAATAATGATTTATTCCATAATTCCAATAAATTTATTCGAATAGTTATTTATTCGATAATTCGAATAACTTTTATTTTAGTATCGTTATTCGATATTTCGAATTATTCGAATTATCGATGCAAATGAACAGACCTAGTCAGCTGTTTGTACTAGAACTTAACAAGAGATTGTAAGAGAATGTAATAGACAAAATTGGTGGGGACTTTAAAAATATAAATACAGATGTATATGCATATGTACGGAAAATTCAAAGTTATTTAGTTTAGACACTAAAAGCTCTCCAATCAACAACTTCTTTTAAAATGTATTTATTGAATAATTAACCCAATCTATTCGCATGTAATCCCGATTTTATACTGCTCCGTTTCTCCTAATAAAAGCAGTAAATCTTACTCCAGTTATATTTCCTATTAAAGCATGTTTCAGGAATCAACAAAATAAACTATAAACAATAACATGTGGAGCCGCCGAGAGGATGGCATTTAATTTTTAGAAATTCTTCAAAACAACTTGCTCAAGATGCTTAGAAGGTTCGAAATTGTAGTACGTAATGATACGCTATGCAGTAGAACTTCGCAGGTATGTTTGCTATTATGTCTTTATTAAATGTTTTAACATTGAAAATATTTAACGAATTGGAGATGTGATGCTAGTACGGGGCTCTTCTAGCGATTTGTATTACGCTTGAAAAATGCCCAGTTTTCTCGAATTTTTGCAAGTTGTACGTATTACAGGTGAACGTTGTTAGTGTCATTTTGAAAATCTTGTCAAGGGCCAACTTTCTGAAGAGATTGTGAAAATGTACGATTCGAGGGGGCGAAAATACGGGAGTTAAAACGATTAATGACACGAAAGCGTTCGGTGCTGTTACATCGCATACTTTTTGAAAGATCCAAATGTAATTTGGGGCTAGTTGGATAGAGGATGAATCAACGCTTATCGTACGCGCTGGATGTTGGCGTTGCGATACACAGAGGCGAAGTTATAGGGGTAGAAATCTGAGGTGCATTTGTAGCAAATTGGATGTTCGCATAAACAGGGGAAAAGAAGAAATGTAGAATTTTGTTTTTGGTAGTATGTGGATGAATCTGTGGGTTTTTAAGAATGTTGGGGCTCAGGTTGATTTAGGGATTGCAAAATGGGAAACCGTTATAATTACCAGAAAAATTGTAAAATTAATATTTGTGTGAAATGATCTGTTTGGAGACTTTCTACTAGTGTTTTTATTTTTTAAGAGAATACAGAATGTGGGAATTTTGGGGTCCAGGTGGATTTAGGGGTTGCAAAATGGGGAAAACGTTATAATTATCAGAAAACTTTAACATGTATATTTGTGGAAAATTCGCTGTTTGGAGACTTTCTCCTGGTCGATTGTATTTTTTAAGATAATTCGGGATGTGGGAATTTTGCGGCCTAAGTGATTTTGGGGGTTGCAAAATGGGAAATCATTATGATTAATTATCAGAAAAGCCTTTAAACTGATATTTGCGTGAAATTTGCTGTTTGGAGGCTTTCTACGGGTATGTATTCGGGATGTGGAAGTTTTGCGGCCCAGTTGGATTTAGGGGATCAAAATGTGGAGAACGTTAAAATTATAAGAAAAATCTTAAAATCAATAGTTGCGTGAAATTCGCTGTTTGGAGATTGTCTACTGGTCGATTCTATTTTGTATGAGAGTCGGTGATACGGTTGTGAGGGGGGGGAGATTAGCCTATTTTCTCATTTCTTAAATAAGGAAAATGTGGATTTTTTTTATTCAGACCCTTTGTGAAATTGTAAATTTACAAGTAAATAGCGTGTCGGATTGTATGACATGAATAATATTACGTGGGTTAAGGTCATTGCCGCGTTGCACTTGTTCGCAGAATGATAGTGGCCACTGGAAGGGTTGGGATGTTACTGTCAGCTGTTTGTACTAAAACTTAATGCGCGATTGTAATAAAAAGAATTAATGGAGACTTTAAAAATATAAATACGATACATTTATGTATATATACGGAAAATCAAAGTTACTTAGTTTATACAATGTAAAAGCTCCTCATACAACAAATTCGTTTAAAATATATTTATTGAAAAATTAACACCACTATATATACAGGGTGTTAATTAAGTACGTAGACAAACTTTAAGGGGCGATTCCTTGATCAATTCTAAGCTAAAAAGTTCATACAAACATAGGACCTAAACGGCTTCGTTTTCAAGATACAGGGTGTTGAAGTTTAAACAAAAACAGTTTTTTTTCAAAAATTTGGAAAACGGAGAGAGGTATTCTAATGAAACTTGGTGTAGGTTAGTATTTCATAAAGTGGCATTGTTCATTCAAAATAAATTTAATTTATTTCCACCAGTGGCGTGCACCGGGGCGACCTCATTTACCTTATTTTAGAAAAATCTGGTACGCCACTGTTGTTTATAAAAAAGTTTTGTAGCTATTGTAAGATTGTTTTTTATTAAATAACATTTTTTAAAAGCTTCTTTAAACTGTATTTTGAAAACGAAGCCATTTAGGTCCCATTAACGTCCAATGTACGAAATTGCTGTTACAGATTTTTCCATTTTTCTCGCAAAATGTTTATTCTATCGAAAAAATAAAAGATACATCTTTTGTATAGTTTCGATGGATAAAGCTAAAAAAACTTGTCGTATTGACTAAAAACCAGTGGCGTACCAGATTTTTTTGAAATAAGGTAACTGAGGTGGCCGCGATGCACGCCACTGGTGGAAATAAATTAAATTTATTTTAACCAAACAATGCCACTTTATGAAATACTAACATACACCAAGTTTCATTACAATACCTCTAGGCGTTTTTCAGATTTTTGAAAAAAAAATAATTTTTGTTTAAATTTCAACACCCTGTATCTCGAAAAGGAAGCCGTTTAGGCCCCATGTTTGTATGAACTTTTTATCTTAGAATTGATCAAGGAATCGCCCCTTAAAGTTTGTCTACGTACTTAATTAACACCCTGTATACTTCGGGATTAAACGAATCAGTTTTCAAAATTACTGTGGAGAGAAAATTAATCAAGGAAGACCAGTAAGCGGCGGCTCGTGACCGCGGCGGGTTCTCCTAACGCTCCGAAATGCGTTCCGCGTTACCTATGAAATAATGAAAACTTTGATAATTTTGACTAGATCTAAATTATGGGGGTGTGACAGTGCTAATTATATATAATATCTCAATTTGGGGAATCCGTAAATTAATATGTGTAATCTAGAGCAGATTATTTTAATGACTTATCTAGATAGTTGGGCGCCGCTTAGGGCCTAAGCGTAGGTTAGAAATTTTGATTTCCTATTAAGCGTACTCAACATGTTTTTGTGCAATGATTTACCCCATATTTTTATTCTTTTTAATATAAGTAGTTAAATAGTCTTCGACTTTTCTTTCATCCCTCATTTAAACACAAACGGACCTGTCTGCAGCTACCACTAAATGAAACGCAGATGGGGTCCGTTACAAAAGATACATATCGATTAAGCAACTCAAAGGTCTAATCATATCTAATTATTTTTTCACACTGCTCTGTTCCTCCTATTAAAAGCATATACGCCCCAATTCTTATATTTGCTATTAAAGTACGTTTCATGAGTAAACAAAATAAACTATGAATAATAATAATAATATGTGGAGTGGCCGATCGGAAGGCTTGTAATTCTCAGACTCTTTTAAAACAGCTAATAATAATAATAAATGTCTTTATTATCAGTTTCATATATGAAAAAAGAAATACAAAGTTAAATATATGTGCCAGGCGAAGTTCACCACGGCGGCATCGGCAGGGCGTTGCCTCACGTTGCTCTTCCACTTAACCTGCACTGAGAAAAACACAATAATTAATAATTACATAAAATCCGTGCATACATCTCAAACAAATCCCCTGAATCAGTAACCACAACTCAATAATAAATGTAATAATAAGAATGACTCATATAAACAATACATCTTCTAAAGTTAAAAAAAATGAATGTAATATCGAATTCAACATCTTTATCTAATTGCAAATTAATATTGAAGTGTACAAGATGCTGAAATGGTTCAAAATTGTAGTATGTATTATTTATTAATGATCTGCTATGCAGTAGAGAGAATTTCGCAGTAACGTTTCGCGTGGTGTATAATAAACAATAATAAAACAGAAGTGAACAATTTTAAAACTTTTTTTTATTTCTATCCCTTGTAATTATTTCAGATTTTGGAAATTTTGTGCCAGACTTGAAAATTAACAAAATTCATTTTCAATGCATTAACGAAGGTTGGTAAATTGCAACTTCTGTGAATTTTTTAAAATAATTGTTATTTTAATTTTAGAATAATTTATTAAACAGTTAACATTTGTTGTTTATATTTATTATTTTAGAATTTTGAAATAGTGGAATCCTAAAAAATACGGACCTGGACGAAAAATGCCCAAGGAAGTTTTTGTTCAGGTTTTAATTTAGAATAACGTGGTATGTCCGTATCCGCGAATTTCGTAACACCCTGTATATAGTGGAAATAAACAATTGGGTTACCTACATAGATTTCTGACGTTTCTTTTATGTATTGTGCCATGAAGTACCGGATTTTTGTCGATTTTAAACTTTATGCATACTTCTTTCAACTAAAGCACATTTTTTTTGAATTTTTTTTATTTAACCGAGACTAAGGAGTTCCAATCCTCGCAAGCTATCTTTTACATTGTGCACATCGTAGTAACATGTTACTCACGGCTTTACATCACTTCCGAATGATGGCATTCTGAAGAGGTTTTCATCCGCATTTTTTAATTGTTAAAAACCTCATCGGGATCGGGGACCGCACTTTCGCCCCTTAAATCAGTAGCCAGAATCCTTAACCACTGAGCTATGAAGCCCGACAATACTTTAGTAAGGTTAGAGCAAACAGTTGAATCATTTTTTTCATGAAAACCAAGATTGAATAAAATATTGAAAAAAAGCAAGGTTGGTAAAACTGACACACGAATTGTCAGTTTCACCAACTTTGAAAAAACTATTAATTGGATGTAAAGTGCCAATTACATCAGCAAATCTTAAAATTGTTCGTTAAATATTAGTAAGCTTCAACAACATGACTGGTTGTAGCGCAAAGCGCTGCAGGAATAGATCCGAGGAAGGATTTATACTTAAATACTGTTCCAAAAATGCCTCCACGAGGGCCGTTTGGAGAAAAAACTGAGGAATTAAATTGAATGGAAACTCGCGGATATGCGCAAAACATCTTTCTAGATCGCAATGAAAAATTGTTGGTGCAAAACTATTTTCCGGTGCTGTACCCACAAGTCTTACAAGACCAGATATGTCTTCCGAAGTATCAGGTGATGATGAATGTATAGAAAATTAGAAGTATATTTCATCTTCACCTACAACTGAAAACACCAACATAGAAGTCAAATACAGAAATTTAAAGAAGCGATATTTCGTTCTTTATTTATTTATTTATTTCGTACTCAACCAACAGCCGTTAGGCCAATTACACGAGTCAGTAACAAAAAATTAACTCATCGACTCTTTCTCCAAAAACAGGAAAATAAAAACTAAAAGAAAAATTTGCAAACTTATTTAGAGGACCAAATTAGTGCAATTAGACAAAAAATTTAAGAACTGTTCAAATAAAACAATAACTAAATCATTAAATTTAAAATTCGTGGGTAGTGGGAATGCTCCGAAAAGTCAGGTCAGGTCTGTAGTTCTCTTCTGAAATTTTTGAAAAAATTATGGAATTTTTGAAAATAAAGGTGGAAAATTTCAATGATTTTGAGGGAGACAATGTTATAACACATATGCATATTAAATAAGCCTTCAATATTGTGCTGCTGCATAAAGATTTTTGGACGTATAACTCTACCTGATTCTGAAGGCATCGCTCCTAAGGCGTTAGTTTTCATGTTAAGTGGAATTATTACTCGATGTAGTTGGCTATTATCACTCTAGAGTCTAGAGAAAGTACCAATAGCGAAGTTATAGTAAACGAAGTTGCAAAAGTTACTCAATGAATAACAACCAGAGGATTAAACATCCTGGCAATCACTTCGGAAATGGGTGCCACAAATCAGGCCACGTGGAAAAATAGTATAATGACAGGAAGACATTGTAAAATACAAAATATTATTGTAAATCTAATTCTATAAGTAAAATATTTATTTTTGGCCGACTTATTCAAAAATATAAAACAATGTTTAGTGCAAAATGAAATTATTCAAATACCAAAGTTGTTCATGTAAATCGTTTTTTCCAAAGTTGGTGAAACTGACAATTCGTGTGTCAGTTTTACCAATCTTGTTTCTTTCAATATTTCATAAAATCTGGATAGCTGTGAAAACATTATCCAACTTTTTCGCTCTTTGCTCTACTCTTACTAAACTATTACACAGGTACACTAACTCAACCCATCCTGCTCAGGAACAGCTGGCAATCTTTGCTATACCACGAGACAATTCATGGATAAATTTTAGTTAAGGCAAAAATACCACGTAACACAGCAATTATGCTTACGTATTTGAGTTATTTTATTTCTTGCGCGCCTTGTACCCCTCGGTGCTCTGCTACTCGATATAGAATCTTTACGCTTGAGCTACAGTAATAGTATTCGCAACCTTGGTGTATAATATGTATACTATTATATTTTGTATATTTTATATGAGGTAAGGGATAAAATAAGTATAAAAGTATGTATTTGAGATGTTCTCAAGGTTTGAAAATGTGTTTAATATTCGACGTATTTATATTGCAATACTGCCGCTTACAAAGTTAATGTGCACTAGACTCCTCCTCCTCTTCCTCCATCTAGATAACTTATTAACGTATTTTGTAATGTCTTTAAATGTTGTTCTTCCTTATGGGAAAATTGACTTTTAAATCAGATGACTTTCTAACAAAGATTTTTAAATTGCATCAGTCTTTAAAATATGACAATATTTGCGACAATGTTCAAAAGGGAATGGCGAACGTTCACATTTATTTAATACCAAGAGAATTATCATTGGTATAAATCTATAATGTTAATATTTTTATCTTGATCGGTGTTATAGACCAGGAGTCGGCAACCTGCGGCCCGCGGGCCGCATGCGGCCCTTTGCAACTTTTTGCGCGGCCCGCCAAAGCACCAATATAACTTTAGGAAAAATCAACAAACTTAGAGCGTAGGCGTGCCGAAATGTGGCCGGTGACAAAAATGCGCGACAAACAGAAGCATAGTGGGAAACCTATTTTACTGCGCAAGTTTAATCCCCACTCCCCCAGCGAATATGACGTCTCGCTTAGCAAGTGTAGCATTCTTTCTAGTGATGGGCATAATCGGATGATTTCAATAATCGGAATGTTCCATTTCGGAATGTTTATAAAATCGGAATATCATCCGATTATTTTACATTCCGTAAATGCAAGCAAGGGAAAACGAGCGAAATAACAACAAGCGGAAGGAAGATGAAGTGCGTGCAAATTTACGATGAGAGCACTCGCCGTCGCGCCGTAAGCCCTTATCTGCGTTGGCATCTAGTGTTTGGGTTTGTAGGACGGTCAGTAGTAGCTATTTACGTTATTAGACCGGTAGCAACATTTTTATGGCCGCGCCAATACTTTACAGGTCGAACCGTAGGGCGAGACCTGTATGTTTGGCAAGGCCATAAGAATTCTACCGGTCGTGTATCGTATAAGATTTTTTAGGATACTGCATTGGTAACTAGCGTTTACATTGTTACAAACGAGTGCGGTAGATAAAATTTACCGGCCTAGACCAGTAGTAGTTCTATTACTACTGGTCTAGGCCGGTAAATTTTATCTACCGGACTCGTTTGTAACTATGTAGACGCTAGTTAGCAATGCAGTATCTTAAAAAACAATTTATGAGTTTGAGTCGCACAGTGGGATATGAGGAAATAAAATATTTTTTCAAATTATTACAGTAGTTACGTCAATAGACTTTCGGAAAATGGTAGTGATATTTTAAAGTTTAATAGCACATCAAGTACATAATAGATAGTATAAAACAATACTTGAATTTGAAGTCTGTAGGTGTACTATCTAATAATTAATCTACGAAATACCACTGCCATTAGTGTCATTCACGTATCATACACGTGCGCACACGGCGCGACCCGTCGACATTCGCCAACCAGCATATAGCAGTCAAGTGAGTCAATACAACATTCCGTATTCCGTTCAGTTCAAATTGGCATTTCGTTTTCTCATTTTGTGTACCGAATAGTAAAATAATCGAATTCCGAAAAGTTCCGAAATAATACGAACCTTCCGATTTTTTGAACAATCGGAAACTTTCCGATTATTCATTCCGGATAGGCCCATCACTAATTCTTTCATTTCGCCAGTTTTCTACTGTATGTTCATATGTGCGTTCATGTTGACAGCCGTATGACGTTTCACTACAATATTTTATATTTTTTACATTTATATATTTTATATTTACATATTTATACATATTTAATTGGAATTGTATTTTCTTTTTTTTCCTTTTTAAGAATTGTAAAATTTTTGTTCTCTAACATTATTGTTATTATAGCATGTCAATAAAAAATATTTTTTTCTATATTAGTTTTAATAATATTTATACTCGTATATGATATAAAAGCACTATTTAAGTTACATTTGAATGTGCGGCCCGCATAAAAAAATTTATTTTGAAAATGGCCCGCCGTCCGAAAAAGGTTGCCGACCCCTGTTATAGACTATTAACAATAGTTATTTACTATACAAGTGGGATAACAGTATCATTAATATACGTGTGTGTAAGTTACAAACGAGTGCGTAGCACGAGTTATGTAAGCACACAAGTATATTAATGATGCATTATCACACATGTATTGTACAAAATTTTATCTACGACTGCCTAAAATTGAGAAAAGTGCATTAAGAGAAATGTCAGATCTGTCATTTTCAAAACTATTTTAGTAGGCAAATGTCATTATGTCATTCATTTGACACTATTTCAGTTACGTAATGAAGTCATTACACAACTCAGTTGCGTAATGAAACCATTACATAACTGAGTGGTGTAATGAGCTTCATTACGTAACTGAAATAGTGTCAAATGAGTGACGTAATGCGTTACTTATCCCACTGGAGTAGATAAAATAAATTTTAGTATTGTTAAGAGCTTCATTATTGCACTTAGTG
Organism: Agriotes lineatus; assembly: GCA_940337035.1. Taxonomy (NCBI): domain Eukaryota; kingdom Metazoa; phylum Arthropoda; class Insecta; order Coleoptera; family Elateridae; genus Agriotes; species Agriotes lineatus. Next base: position 124,333 of record CALNHX010003668.1, read on the forward strand.
CGGTAATGGATGTTACCGGTAATGGATAAATATTACCGCACTCGGTGCTTTTTATAAAAGAAAAACATTGAACCAGAGTTTATGAATCAAGATAAAATATTGAACAATACATGTTTCCTTGTGGCACTTAACAAGAGTCGTTTGATTGCCGCAGAACTCGGCTCACCGCCTCGTTTTGGCAATCAAACTTGTTTCGTTAATATCTATAATGTATTTGTAGTGGTATCATTTTATTTTGTCGTAAATGTAGTAATTCGTGACGTTGATTCTATTTTAAGTTTGATATGGTTTTGTACTGGTTCTGACTGTCAAATTTGTTTATGTATGTATACAGTCCTCTTGTCAAAATGGAATACACATAAACTGCCTAGAGAATAAATTGATGTGCGATTTTTCCTGCAATACCTTACACGAATACACGTCCACCAACAGTATATGAAAGGCGGGCGAAAACGGAGTGCGGCTCCTGGCATTCACATGTTAAAGTTAATTTACCCTAGTACCCTAGTTTTCAGCGCATAACGCCTTTTGCTTGCGAATATTTTTACTACACCCCAAATCGTAAACTAGCTGTCCACGATTAACAAGACAAGGCCTCAGTACTCCCTGGTAATTGTTACGATCGCGTACAAGGGTCGTTTGTTAAACGTGCCCTACGAACGTTAAGTAACTTAACGCGACGAAAAATCGTCGAATCAGCAACCGCTACAGAAAAAATATAAATTTCTAAAACTATTATGCCGTACATAAGACAATTGCAACAAGCGAAGCTGCGATGTATTCGTTAGGGATCTGCCCAGGATCATACTGCAATCCGTTACTAAAACGCTACGATGAGAGTTTGACAAATACGTGAGAAGTATTTTTCCAGTTCTACAACTCTGAGCACTCGAACACGGCGAGAATTATAAGCAAGGTATCTGAAATGTATAATGTCTCGGAATCGTAAGAGCGAAAGGCCTTCGGATGTGGTATATTTTGCCCAGGATAGCTAAAAGACACCTCCAAACTACTAATAAATCCTTTCTTTAGCTAGGCGTTTCAAATTGAATGGCATAAGAGTTCATAGGCGAAAATACATACACTATGCGGGTGGCATAAAGAAAAAGGCCTGAAATATTCCAACACCGTAAAGTGATTATAAAAACAAACCTACGATAACCTGTCAGAAAGTGAAGGACGGCCTGGGGTGAGTTTATTTCTGAAATGTACTGCTGCATAAATTTCAGCGGTTGCATATAATAATAATAATAATAATAATAGCCTTTATTCTTTTTCTTTTGCAATATTTAACAAAAGTTACACATCGTAACAATTTGAAAAGATAAAAGATAAAAGAACCACAAGGTGAAGTTCAGGTGTGTAGGGAGATTCCATACACCCTGCTCTACCACTTAAACCTTGAAATAAATCTGTTTAAACATCAATGAGTAAATGCCTAAATCTAAAAATTATTCTAAAAAAAAAAATCACTAAAAATAAATATCCATTCGGCTCAGTGGAGTAGATTATGCATAAATAGAATTAGTTTTCAAGCGAGAATTTAAATCAATTACTTAAGAACTATCTTAACATGTGTAACCCAAAACAGCACATCTTCTCATATAGTATCTCCTGTTTGATCTGACAATAGAATTTTAAACAAATTACGTTTGAAGGCCTGTACATTTAGATGTTTTAATGCATTAGGTAATGAATTGTATATCTTCGAAACTCCATACGAAAATGAACGTTCGTAAAGCGCAGTTGTGTGAATCGGTGGAGTAATGATCCCTTTATTCCTGATGTTAATGTTATGTACGTCAGTTCGAAAACGTATTTTATCGAATAGGTAAGGAGGAGCTTTAAAGGAAATAATTTTATGAAATAAACACGCAGACCATAAGTAGAAGCGATTATGCATATTTAACCATCCAATTTCAGATAGTTTATGGGATATACGTTCAAATTTACGAATACCAAATATGTATCGCAGGCAGGAATTTTGTACTTTTTGGATACGGTTTTTATCGATGGAATTTAAGCAAGGACTATATACTGGACTACAAAACGTAAACTGAGAGAGAACCAAAGATTCACACAGTAAAGTTTTAATTTTAGTGGAAAAGTAATGTCTGTGGGGAAATAAAATTCTTAAATTTGCATAGGCTCTCTGAATATTTTTGGAAATATGATGTGAAAACCTAAAAGAATTGTCTAAAAGCAAGCCTAAATTTGTTGCACTCTCAACCGTAGGTACTATGATGCCATTAATTTTAATATCGATATTTTGTAGGTTACTGCAGTTGTGTTTATTTTCAAACAGTATTATTTGCGATTTAGATGGGTTTAAAAATAGACAGTGCCGTAGTGACATGTTATAAATATTATCTAGATCCGAATTTATTCCAGTAATGGCGTTAGCCAAATCAGACGGAACGAAGGAGAGATATAACCGAGTGTCGTCGGCATAAGCATGATAGCTACAAAATTTTATACAGGTGTTAACATTGGATGTGTAAATAGTAAATAGCAGATGGCCCAGTATCGAACCCTGCGGAACACCAGATATCAAAGGTGAAAAATTAGATAATTCGTCCAGCAATTTAACACACTGAACCCTATCAGCCAAATAATCTGTAAGTAGGTCAATCGCATTTTGTTTTAGTCCGATAAAATGTAAAATAGAGCAGAGTATTTTATGATCGATAGTGTCAAATGCCTTCGTGAAATCTAGCAAAACCAAAATAGAGAGCCTACCTTGATCATTTGATTGTAAAATATCATCGGTAACCTTGAGCAGCGCAGTAGTACAGCTGTGTTGAGGCCTAAAACCGGATTGAAATGACGGTAAAATGTTATATGAAGATAAGTGACCTCTGAGCTGATCATTAATTACATTTTCCAGTAGTTTTGACAATGTAGGCAATATGCTAATAGGTCGCAAATGTTTGAAGTCAGTTGGTTCTTTAATTTTTGCTATGGGGACAACATAAGCCTGTTTCCAAGAGTCTGGAAACTTATTTTGAACTAGACAGCTATTGATAATATCACACATAAATGTGCTGCTTGGGAGATCGCTGGATGTCGAAAAAATGAAAAATTCACAAGGTGCATCTCCGACAACAAATACACCAAGGCACCAGCAACAATCACTAATCTGTCCAAAGACCCAGGAAACAGTTATCTTCTATATATACTCTGTATTTCAAAAAGAATGGGGCACCGATTAGTCATATATTCCTTAGGTTATAATAAACTCATTAAAACCTAACATACCTTAGTATAAAGTCCCTCTAGTAAGTTATAGGGCCTTGAAGTTCGAGTTTTTATTTTCTATTTTTTTATGTAGATTTCCATAAATGTAAAAACTCATTTTATTTTAATCAAAACCATGATTTATAAACCACATTTTAAATAAGGTAGCGACCTTCCTTGCATCTTTCTGCTTATTTTCGTATATTGTAGTTTTAATCTGGTTCAGTAGTAATCCTAGTGTCTGCTCTCAAGTGATGTCATAATAACTGCAGTTATCATAACTTCACTTGAGAGAAGCCACTACGATTAATATTAAACCAAATTAAAACTACAATATACGAAAATAAACAAAAAGTATCAAGGAAGGTCGCTACTGTATTTAAAATTTAGTTTATAATCACAGGAGAAGCCGCGTAGTGCAGTTGGGTAGGCGCCATGATACTACTACTACTAAGATAAACCCACGCGGCGATCGAATTTCGTACTACATTGCGCATGACGTCATTCCGTGACAAAAATCCTGCTTGACGGTGTGGAAATGCATTGCTTTAAAGCGGTTTTTATTAATGTTTACTGTTTAGTAGTATATTTTATTATAATATTGATATATTACATTTTATTCAATATTATAGTAGTATAAGAGATATTTCTTTTATGATTTAATGTAGGATTTATGACCCATAATAGGTAGGTGCTAGATATAATAAAGTATCTTCAAAGTTTAACATTGTATAAAGGTTTTTTTTGTAAAAACCGAACAATAAACGATTTTGAATACTACAGTATTTAAATTTAAAAGTAAAGGAAGATACCAACATATGAAGAGTAAAAAGTTTAAGACTTATTCATTATCAAAAGTTATTACTTTAACCCGTAGCACCAAAAAACGGACTGATGTTTTTTAAAATTTAAATAAATATTTTTAATTTTAAAAGAATACTTCTGTAGAAAAATATGAGTGATATGTACGAGCATATGTATACTGGGTGTCCACTCTCAAAGTCAAACATAGGCAATCAACATTGTGCATTTGATTTTTAGGTATGTTTTCATTATTTCTATACTATATCAGTAAATATTACTGGTATCATTTGATGTGCAACCATTTTATTTTTCTATTGATACCACTATCTTTCCTGTAAGTTGAATTGAAGAGTAGGAGTCAGCAAAATCGTTCAATGCAATGTTGGATTCCTATGTTCGAGTTTGAGAACGGACACCCGGTATATATTATTAACTATTTTTTATTACAAGCTTTTTTTGGATTTTTATGGGTAGGTGTTAAAAATTTGTAGTGATAAAACAATTTTGTTTAATTTATTAAGTACATATTATTTATTTACATATTATTTACATGTTATTTACAAAATTTACACATTTACACAAGAAAACCAAGTTTTATTAAAACTTAATTTACAATTTTTGTATTTTTTCTCTTCCTCATTTTGGATTTTTCTTTAATATCTCTATTCAATATTCTAATTTTAAAATACATTTTGCATCGAAAGAAAATATGCTTGGCCTCTGTACTTAAATTGATAGATTCCGCTAAATCCATTAGGACTTTTAAATAATTTTTGGTCAATTTTAATGACTCCCCATTAAAATTGTTAAAAATGAAGAGAAGGTACTACATCACTTTTCAACTTCCATTTATTTTGCGGTAATTCCAACAGTTTCTCTTTGGAACAGTAATCACTTTCTACAAAATGATTTGAACATATTCTTGATGTTTTCACATTAAATTTGTGTTGCTGGTAACACTTTAGAATCCATTGTTCGCAAACACGTTTGTCCCTTCGAGAACTAAAGAAACGGCAATCGGAAACTTTCTTGCTCTTTTTGTTGTTGTTGCTTAAACAACCCATCACTGCACAGTACACCATGATAATAAATGTTTAATGCAATGTTTTAATTATAATTTATTAAATTTCACGCACATATATCTGCAAACAAAACGAATAACACATTAAACACCGAACCGAAACCTTCAACCGCCGTGTCAAACTGCCTGCTGCTGTGGAAATTTGTCACGGAGTGACGTCAGGCGTGCGAGAGAGATGGGCTTATCCCATGCGCGTGGGTTTATCTTAGTAGTAGTAGTATCATGGGTAGGCGCTAGGCTTGCACTAAGCACGCCCCGCGGGGGCTGCAATTTTTTCGCAGCCTTGCCGATCGGAATCGGGCTCGGTGAGACCATTCACAGTTGGGCACCAAATTAACTGTGTTCTACTCAGATCCACGGATCTAAGAGATAAAGCAACAAGGTCAACACATCATCATGACACACACCTCACACAACGGTTGCTACTCAAGAACAAAAAGCGCGCTCCAACTTTATATCCCGAATCCGGGGCAAGTTGAGCATTGTACCGCCAGATGCAAGCGCATAAAGCACCAGGCTCTACACCGTAAGGTAAAATGAGGTTATCGATAATACATACATAATACGTATGTTATAATTACGGTTTTGATTAAAATAAAATAAATAAAATGTATCCCGATTATTTATCCTGAAGGGTATTCTAAATCTAAATTTTAGTAAATTATATCTTTTAAAAACAGCGTATTTTGTATTATCTCTTCAATTTACAATACCTGCAATATGTATAGCATAAATAATAACTTATATAACACAGATATGTAAATCAAAATCATCAACAAGTAGTTAACATACAATAAGATAAATTTATGTATACAAATTTTATAACGTTTCATTACAATTAGATAACAATCATGTTTAAATAAATATTCTTAAACCAATACCTTATTTATTGTCAATTGTTCAGCGATTTTAGTCCTATAACACTGCTTATAACGTGACAGATTGCAGTTGCAACAGGTTTTGACATTACTAGTGCTTTTTATTTGTAACCAACTACCTACACTGATACAAAAATACATATTATGCAAAGTCTACTCTGAATCATAAAGCAAACACATAGACTATACTGTACTGCACTAATGGAAAACCTTTCGTAAACTAGACTTGACGGTAAAAGACACTTTACCTATCTTTAAAATCTTTTTTAGCTCTATCTTTGTTATCTGTAATATCTTTTAGGTTATTTGAAAGCGAATTAAAACCGAGATTTCAGATGATTTTCTTTGAACGAGAAGTTTTCCTTAAGGTAAATACTGATCAATCTGCAACCTCTTCTGTTCTACTTTTGATTAACTGGCTACTGCGCTCAATTATATTATTATATTAATTTTCCTGTTTGGAACATAACATTATTCAAAACTTCTGGAGTTGAGAATTTAAGAAAAATCACACTTTTAGACACAGTCCAATAGTTGGAAGTGTCGCCAGCGTTGTTCGCGTTCAATGGGGTATAATTATTTAGAAACTGTTGTTCAGTATCAGCACGTCTTTGTCGGTGAATTAGATTTTTGAAAAAAAATCGCCAAGGTATAATAATGGGAAATAGAAATTTTCAAAGTGATTATTTTGAAATTATTATTCAATTGTGCTTAAATGATTGCAACAAATTTTATAGCACTTTCTCATTTCCTTTCAATACGTGTGCGAGTTCATACACGTTCAAGTACGGATAGATGTATTTTTAATAATACTAGCCGAGAAAGGCGACTCAAGAGCACGTACGTGATTCAGGTTCGCACTGTAACGACTTCTATAAACAATTCCAAACTAAAAAGCGTTTTTGAACAACCTACAGTTTCGGTTGGGTAATCCGCAGGCTATGGTGATGACTCGCTCGCGCGTCCACTGCCGTTTTGCTCGTTGGCCGTTGATGAAAGTGCGCTCTTGGTGATATTTCGCAGTTATTGTGTATGTTTTCGCAAGAAGTTTTAAAACGCCGCTCGCCGCTTTGGTATAATTTGTGCTTGAACTGATTTTTTAAACGGGATGTTTGTGACGTTGCATTATTAGTGTTTAATTTTATGGATTTAACAACAGAGAAACTACCCTGTAGATGGTATCACCACGGCTAAAAACAAGGTAGATGTACTTCCTCTTTTAATTCTATTTTTTGAAACCAATTTTTGCATTAATATTAGTAATAATAGTGCTGATTATTATATTAATTATGACCGCATTTTTTTTATAACTAAATAGATCCATATTTTGTCATATAATATAGCGGACCTTTAAGCAAATAGTTTTATTGAAAAAGTTACATACCTATTGCGGAACCCTCAATAGTGACATGTGGAAATTTAATTAGTTCTTAAGCAACTGTAATGATCAATGATATATGTTTTCTTAATTTTATTTATGACTATATCAGAGTTCTATAGGGAAAAATATTTTATGGGCAGGTAGTTCTAACAATATTTTTATATTTTTAGCTGTTTTAATATTGATATCCCTTTTACGATAATTTTTTAAGTAACGACGAATTTCAAACTGAATTCTCACTATTAGTTATTTTTATTGCCTAAAAAGTAGAAATTTCTCGAACTATTTCCGAAGTTATATTGACGTCTACAACAGTGTTTATATTTAGTAAAAACCAATCCAAGCTTACATATATTAAATGAAATACTAATATTTGAACTTTACAGAATACGATAAATAACTCAAGTTACCTTTTTTATAATTATCACTAATTGATTCACGAGTTGATCATCTTCTGTATTCAATATAGTAAATTAATATTTTTTATTTATTATTTACTTATTCTTCTTTTCCTAACTCAATCATTTTCACTCTTTAGTTGATAAAACCTGTAGCCATAGTTACTATTGCTTTTTGAAATGCATATGAAAAGTTTATAAAGTCGCAATTACGTGCATTGCCTATTAATATATGAATCTATCTTTGAATATACTATAAACACATTCCATAAATGCTACATATTTGAACTTGTTCCATTATAACTTGAAACTTTCACTTAAACATACGAGAAATGCATACAAGCCATTAGCAATAAAGTTTTACATAAACTAGTAAGACATTCCCATAAAAAATAATTGAAAGAAAGTACGGATGTTCCTCATTTCATGTTCATTATTGTATTAGAGACTTTTACGCGAATAATTTAATTTAATATTTCTCTGTAAACGTTATTACTATTTAAAGTTAAAAATGCCGTTACCAATATAAGCAATAAAAAATCAGTGACAGGTTTCAAGTTTACAATAGTTTTAGTATTCATTTTATTCGCATTGTATATATATTTATAAATATAAAGCTGTAAGTTTAAATATTTCTAACTATTTATTAGCACTCAAACACAAATGAGCTAGTTAGTGTCGTCGTCCAGTGCAGCTGTATTGTTGAAGAATAACGAAATTTATTAGTATTTCTTAATTTATACCACTTGCAGCCATTTCGACAGCATTGAGGAAATTGCAAATTAATTACTCGCACCGAAACTAACAACCAGCTGTTCGAGTGTTGGTTTCATTAGTGGTTTTACAGCCGTGTATTGAATCGTTTTGTAGTAAAAGAAAATGTCTGTTTAAATCTTTTGCGCTACTGGAATTTTAGTGCCCATATCTAAGGAGCTGCTACCAACTTCAGTGGTGAAAATGTTGACTGCACTTTGACGTGGTGCTTCGAGAATGCATTTTTGCGAACGGCGTTGTATATTGACAAAATGGACAGTGTTCAAAAATAGTTTCGAACGAACGGGCGTTCTGAAAAAATTGTTGGAAAACTACTTTAATTGTTATGTTGCTATAGAAAGTAGTGCTTGTGATCGTGCAACTGCAGCAGAAGAACACTTGACTGGTCAAAGAAATAAAACGGTGGAAAGTTTTACGATTTCAGCTTTAATAAAGAGAGTGAAACTTTTGCAAACAAACTACTACAGCAAAAGCTTGATAAATCAAAAATTATTTAGATATAACATCGGTGAAGCTTTTAAATACATGGATTCTTTGTTGCTTAGAGATCATTCAAAGGTAAGCTAATGGGATATTATTACCGTCAATTTTATAAATATATTATTACTAAAAACAAGCTTAAAAACTATGTTGTAAAAAAGGTTACATTTTAAGAGTAGTAATTTCGATCAAGCAGTGAATATGACAATGATCTTCTCTAAGGTCATGTTATATGTATAATAATAATCAGCACCAACCCCAAATTGTTGATTCTTAATTCTCATCATATTGGATGACGTATTAGTTTGCATAAAATATCAATTTGATAATTACTACTACTAACAAATAATTTTGTACAAAAAACGAATCAAATTAACCTACCTTTCTGGAAAGTGGACTCAGTTACACTGTAAAATATATTTTTTTAGATCGAGGTTGTTGCTACTCTGTCAATGCCGATTTTTAATTCTTGGGAAAATGTTTTTTACATTTAAAACCGACATTTACAAAGAAAGTATCTAAAATATTTAAAATGGCTCTAGAGCTCGAGGTAATTGATACACTTTACACTTGAAAATACAACATTCTTCACGTCCTAATCTCATTTTAGTTGTGCATTGTTTATAACAATATGACGACATATCCGCATTGCTACTAAGTAACAATAAAGGTTTTGTATTTACCAGTCGCTTATTACGTATGAGAAAAATCTGATAAAATTACATATTTTCTACAAAATTTGTCAAAAGGAAAAGACTTATTTTGGCACAGTCCAGAAAGGCTCCAGAAAAATTCACTTACCATTTAATTGATCAATTCCTGCAGATATTTTGATTGATAATAATAAATTTAGCAACATATCGCTACTCGCGTATTTTCGATTTATTAAACATTAAGATTTTAAATTCAATGGGGTTATAAATGCATTCAATAGTTATAATCAGTCATCTACTATTTAAAAGAGATGTTAACTGTAATAACTAAAGTGTAGTTACTTAAATAACAATACCTTAATGTAGGTCATAAAAGCAGTATTCACCACTCTTAACCAAATCGCAACTGTGAAGTTCTATTTGTTCCTGTCGTTCAGAAATTGAAGTTGAAAAGTCACTTAATATAGTGCAGCTATTGACTATTACTTTTTTACTTCGTAAAATAATAGCTATTTATAGTACAAGTTAAGCTCTCGTAATAACACACACGTTCCGTACAAAGTTTTATCCAACAACTCAATAAATCCAAAAAAGCATACATTTTGTATTGACAGTTGTGAAATTTCCAAGTGACAAATCAATTGAGAGTAAGCTAACTGTTTATATGCCACGGGAGGGAGTTAAGTAATTGTAAGTCACGGGTTGGTTATTTATTATAACCCATGGTGTTACGGATAACGTGGGCTATGATGTAAACAAGCAAAATAACCCACGGTGTCAAGGGCAACGTGAGTTATGATGTAAACAAGCAAGTAGCCTGTTTAAAACGAACTAGTAAAACACCTTGTTACTATTGAGTATTGGATAAAGTATAGGAATCATAATTTTTTAATACGAGATTTTTTCAAGAAATTTCCGTTTTCGTGTTCTGATTCCGAAAAGGTGGTTTTCGAAGTAATGTCTGCCTGTGAGTCTGTGTTTTCTCTAAAGCCTAGACGTCTAATCAGTCGGGGTAACATGTATATCTTCGTTTTTAATATAAATTAGGAAGTCTTAGTAATCTTTGTTCTTTTTGTAACTTCTTACTATTTTTGAAAAAATCTCAAAATTAGATTTTTACAAAAAATTTCTGTCCAAAAATGATACGAATAAAAATTCTTCAAGCTGTTATACAGCGTGTCCCCGGATGGGGTTGCGCACTCTTGTAAACTTTTTTATTTTGGAGTTTTCGGCAAAATGTTATTCTTCATAAAAAGTTTTGCTTGGCCTAAAACTTATTTTTAGTCTACTTTCGATTTTTTAAAATCAAGTAGGCCTTTACAGTTGAGCAAAAACTATTTTCATTTTAGGTAAAGTACCTTTTCTGTTCACAGTATGCCAAAATGTTGTTAAGAAAAGTTATTCAGAATGAGAAGTTATGGCCATATGCGAAATTTTAGGATGATAGTCCTACTTTGATAAAATTAGAAAAGTTATGGAGTTATGTAAATTTTCGTCGCAAAATTAATAATAATAGTTATTAAGGTACCAAGGGGCATTATGAGTAAAATAAGAGCCCAAGATTGTTAGTGTACTAACCGAGGGCCTTTGGCCCGAGGTGTGTACAACAATCGCGGGCTCTTAGCTCATAATGCCTGTGGTGCCTTCAAGGTTTTATGTCCTACCAATATTCTTACCTAATTCATATTCATATTCAATTCATATAATTACTATGCTATGGTATTTAGATTGATCTAGTTAGCTGATCTAAGTTATATTTGTGACATTAGATGAGCTGTCATTAATTTTCATTGTGACAGTGGTGCATAATTTTTGAAATAAAGGTTGTATCCATGGAAACAAATACTGTTAATTTTTCATAATAACCTTAGTGTTCTTATGAAGAAAATAATTGCCCTGGAGCGTTATTTTGCATCTAAGATACCTTAAAATAGAGTCATTAATTTTAATTAATGTACTGGTAGGACATAAAGATCTTTCTGCTATTGTCGACGCCATATTGATTATTATCAAAGTACGGTAGGTCAAGTACTGCTATTTAAACGATATTATAAAATTGCGTAAACTTCGCATGTAAAATTTAATGGAAAAATTTAACGAACTGTAGTAAACAATTGCAGTAACTGTATACTTCATATCTAGGATATTTTATTTTTTAATACAAATTTTACATGCGAAGTTTACGCAATTTTATAATATCGTTCAAATAGCAGTACTTGACCTACCGTACTTTGATAATAATAATAATCAATATGGCGACGAAAATTTACATAACTCCATAACTTTTCGAATTTTATCAAAGTAGGACTATCATTCTAAAAATTTGCATATGGCCATAACTTCTCATTCTGAATAACTTTTTTTAACAACATTTTGGCATACTGTGAACAGAAAAGGTACTTAACCTAAAATGAAAATAGTTTTTGCTCAACTGTAAAGGCCTACTTGATTTTAAAAATCTAAAGTAGGCTAAAATAAGTTTTAGGCCAAGCAAAACTTTTTATGAAGAATAACATTTTGCCGAAAACTACAAAATAAAAAAGTTTACAAGAGTGCGCAACCCCATCCGGGGACACGCTGTATATTATATAACTTAACTTTGTCAAAAAAGTTTTTTTAGTAGAATAGTTTTGAAAAAAAATGCAAAATTAGATTTTTTAAAAGAGTAAAAGAAAGTCGTGTTGTGATCACACATCATGTTTTTATTGGGGATTAAAACCTCTTTTGTGGAATTAAACAAATGCTCTGATTTATTACCGAGTTTTTAACAAATCGAAGCCTCTAATCTGCTTATTACCTTTCATTTGCGTAACTAATATTTGTTTTACTTGTTTGACTTATACTATGGAGAAGATTTACCGTGCATTTTTTTCCGAGCAGATAACACGTACCTATGAAACGTGACCATTATACGTTTTACATAAAAAAATATTGGACATTCACACATATATAGACTAGGTATTTTTGTTGTTTAATTGTAAATAATTATGTTAGAGAAACGTATTTTCAATTATAAATTTACAAATTGTTCATAGATTCTGTACAGAGTACCATATTACTGGTCAAATACACTTTTCCTCTAAGTTATGTCATGTGTATTTATGTATAGGCTGATGTATTTTTTCTTTTCCTCTACGGTATAAACGGAAATGTTATATTTAATCTCACATAAATACAAAAAAGTTATTGCCTGTCTTTGTAAGTGATCTTCAAAATTTGTTTTGAAAAGATTGAATATTAAGAAAATAGTAACAATTGTTTTCAAAAACTGTTGTTGTTTCTAAGATAAGGGCCTTTTAGTATTTAATAACTTGAAGAAAACGCTTCATGATTGATATCAAATCGTACTTATTTTTATTTAGTAAATAATTATTTTTTTGATCACTATAAAAGAATAATAATGATAACGGTAAACAGTCATTTTTATTTTTCTATATGAATTATGATCAATTAAGGATATATTATGGAAACATCTTGTATATAAGCAATTCGTTATTGTTTTGATTCAAAAACTGCTTGTTATAATTCTTTTTTTTTTATTGAGTTCCTTGTTTAAAACCTACTCAAAACTAGAATACAGATTATTAAATGTGTTGTATGTCACTTAGCTTGATGTAGGAAACCATCCATTGATGGTTGTTGTTTGTTTGTTTGTTTGATAATGGACAACGTCTAGGCATGTAGAGTACCATTGATGGTTCACCAGTATTTATCTAATCAAGTCTTCATGCCATTTTTTCTTCAGCCTTCTTTATATTGTAAGTTGGTTTGATAATCCCTCTATTAGTTGGTTCCTCTGCCTCTATTGCATTCTATATACTTGATGGCATGTGCTTTTATAACATCAGTTACAAATCTCCTCAAATAATGCTGTTAGCTGTTACACCCTGTGCAAGAATGCGTTTTTGAATTACATAGTTATTTATTACCTTGTCAGCTAATCAATTCAACTGATATTCCTCCAGAGTCGGGAGATCTTTGATTTTTGAATAATCTCACTGCATGAATAATTTCATTTGTTATGATCGCCAGGTTTTCTTCATTAGGATTTTCTGTTTCAGTTGTTTCATCTTTCATGTCAAACTGTATTCGTTGTTCTGTGAGCAGTGACTCATAATGTTTTGTCCACCTTGTTAAAAGAATTGTGTTGTAGCTACTGTGATTAGCATTTGTTTTCATCCTGATTATATACCACCAAACTTCTTTAGATTGAGAACCACCTTTAAGTTATCACGCCTTACTATTTTCTTGTATTACTTTTCGTTTAACTTTTCTTCCCAACTCCTTGTATTGCTGATATTTTTCAGGTGTCTCATTCTGTGGTCAATTATTGTACGCCGTATTTTATTCTTAACTAATTCTTCGATTTTTTGCGACCATCAAATCTTATTTTCGATTAAAGACTGCCTCTTATAATAATAACGGGTTTTCTGGACAACTTGATTTCAACATTATACAACATCTGTGGGCCTCACTAGGATTTTGATTTTAGACCATAATTGCAGGCGAGCTCCTTTTATTGTACCTAAAATAAATCGCAGTTTCCGGTATAAAATGGTTCCGGGATAAGAACCGTGTCACATTTTTATGATTTCTATAATGTAAACTGTAAGCAAAACGTGGGTGCTCACCGTCCGTAACATAATTTACCATAGAAGAGGCGTAAACATCTAAAAATAGGCGAACCTAATAGAAAAACGCGAAATACAGCGCCAGTCAGCAGAAAGCTGGATGGAATTTTATTAATGAGCACCGTGAAGTTTATAAATTATAAATTTCACTTTTAAACAAAATCTGCTCGCAGGCCGTACGAGCTACAGCGTTGCAGTGGGCACAAACAGAGCATGAATCCTTAGCAAATTTAGAAATACTGAGAAACTGTATCTTCGAATGACACATTTTTTAATGTTGATAATATGCGGACGTACTCTTTGCTGAATAAAGATGTGAGTTTTTCCAGTATGTTGCTCCTGTATTTTATTATTTCTATTGTAATAAGTTTATGGCCACTAATCACCGTTGCATAGCAGTATAACCTTGACGTGCTATTGATGTCAAATGTAGAGCACCAAACTATTATTGGTAGTAAGTAATTTGATCATAAATAAGCAGCGAATACTGTGCTTCAATAAACCAGTATTATAAACAGGAAATAATTAGCAAGCAATAATAGGATTCAGTCAATCTGAATATTCTGGTGTACCTGATTGTAGCAATACATTGAGCGCGTTCAGGGGACACAACAGTTGATTTAAACCACAAACATGTTTTTGGTGTGGTGGAAGTAACATCGTCAGTGTTGCCAACTTAGTAGATTTTCTACTAAATCTGGTAGAATGAAACACGTATTTAGTGAACTAATTTTCAATCTGGTAGATAGTAGAAAATCTGGTAGATTACACAATTTTTTTAGTGAATCCTGGTATTTTTATTCAATTTTATAAACTAGTAGTCAAAAGCAACACTATTGAAGCATGGCTAGCTTCATTAATACCCGCGGACGAGTAGCGGAAACTGATAAAGCTGGCTATAATTCAAGGAAGTGCTCGTAATTAGAGGAAAACATGTAAAAATAGCTTATAAAAGGATTCTCTCACGAATCTTATGTCACTTGCGCTTTGCATTTTGCTGATGAGACTTTTAACGAATAAAAAATTCAATATTTGTGTTAAAAAGTGAATTAAAGCAGCATAATTGGGAATCTACATCTTTAACAGCAACTGTATGTTTGTGTTGTAATGTTTATTTCCTATTTTTAATAAAAATAATAAATATTTTAAATGTTAATGCTTTTTTACTTTTGTTCATCTGTGCTGTTGTGAAGTTGTGAATAAAAGATTATTCTGGCAAAAAAATATTATTAGTGGAATTCTGGTAGATTTTATTTGACCTTCTGGTGGAAACCGATTCTCAACTGTTGGCAACACTGAACATCGTAAAAGCGCCTGAACTGGTAGCGTTTAGCGATGCACATTCACGTGGCGACCTCTAGTCGTAACATAATTTGGCCAAGTAAGGTTATGTTATGTGTCCCTGGTATTGAAAATAAACAAAAACTGAACAAGTGAATAATATGCTATTAAAAAAGTATTTGAATATAGTATAAACTGGAACGCTTTCCAGATCTTTGAGTTAATAAATGTTTAATTCACATGCCGTATATATGTTTTTATTCAATTTTGACGAAATTTTAAATAAAAAATTTTAAAATATTCAAATTAAGATATAAATTTGTCCATTCATTGTCGATTTGATCTAAATTTTAGTAATTATATATTACACACTACAAAGAGAAAGAATAATTGAATGTAAATATTTGTAGAAATAATAAAAATATGTTTTTCATTGAAACTTTTTTAATTCTCTAGTGAATTAATAGTATATTATATCATGAGGGACTAAAGTGCATAATTAAATCCTGTGAGTGAATACTATTTCCTGAGGGCCCGTAGGGCCTGAGGGAAATAATCACTCAAGGGATTTAGGGACTTTAGTCCCGTGTGGTATACGCTATTTTTTGCAATTTTGGAAACATCATCAAATATTGAAAAATTTGAAATCTGTCAATTTGAAACTGACAAATACGAATTTTATTAAGAATTTTGTGTACAGAGTGATTTTTTAAAAACTGAATTGCAGCTGCCCTGGATAGCCTGAATCAGTTGCCAGTACTGAAGTGAATTGTCAGTCAAATTCGAGATTTGCAAGTTAAGTTTGCGTCAGTGTACGTCAAATGACAAACAAAACCTAACCTACTAACGTCGAATTTGACATAGACTGACAATTCACTTCAGTACTGGCAACTGATTAATTTTAAATACAATTTTATTAAGAATGCTGTGTACATAAATTCACCATAGATACGGTAACATTTTTACATTAGTCCCTAGGGGCTAAAGTAATTACTTCTGTCCCTAGAGATTAAATGAGCTACTTTAGTCCCTGAAATAAGTGACTAAAGTGCCACTTTAGTCCCGCAAGTGCAAAAAACACGTTTATTTCTCTGTGAATCATAGACTGTTTATGAAGGTTGTTATGGAGTTAATAATGTCAATTTAAACTGTCAAAATTTAATAAAAACAATTAACTGAGGTTACTCAGGTTTCGAGTGTTAATTTTTATAAACTGCACGCGAAATGACTCAGTCGCGTTCGAAACAGGTGCAAAATGTTAGGTTAGAATACTTCGTTTACTAAATTCAACACAGAATTTTTCTGGTGTCAATGTTAAGCAACAGTTGGAACTAACCAAAACTCGACAAGAACCGTTCAGTGGAACTAACAAGTCACCATACTCAACTGGTGTGTCACCTGAACGCGCCCATTATTATATAAGCTATTTGCCAAAAGTTGGGGTTCGTGTAAAATAAGGTAGATACATCTGATTACAAAAATACAAGGATAATTTATTTAATTTAAACTACTACTTAAAACAAAAAATAATAAACTTTTTCATAGTGGTGGCAAACCTTACAATTCAGTGACTTTAAGGCGAACGGGTCATTTGATTTCCCGGGCTCTAGGCAAATGCATTGTTGTCTATACCTAAGATAGGCACTGTCTGCTATCAAAGCTGCTCTATACAGACTAGCATAATAGCATTATTATCAAATAACAAATATTCAATGATGCCTGTATGAAAAATGATATCATGTTCTTGCTTGCTGGTTCTATATAGACGGTGGACGTCATAGTACGAGGCAGAATCACCAACTCAGTTCTCGTAACAAAACAAATCCCAGCTTAAACTGAAATGGGTAACATTCTTGAACACATCGACATTTTTTGGGTCGTTGCAAACTAAATTGTCAAGATTCATCTGTGAACAGTACAATTTTCCAATCGTTGTCTCCCCTACTCTTATCTTTGACGATGTTCAACAGTAAGTAGTACATATATTATACTGTCCAATTCAACCAAATTTGCATTAGTCGTCACCTAAAGCCCTATTAATCTGGCGAACGAACCAAGCTTTTAGAACTGTTTTCATAAAAACCAAACAAAATCTGTCTAGTGCACAAAATTCTCTGGGTAGCATAAACTACTAGCAAATAATACGGCAAAATAAGAGAATATACTTCATTTCAAATCAAAACCGTACAACAGACTCGGAAATTTTAAGTACCATGGAACATTACGGCAGTCAAGGTTTTAGGAAAAAAATTAATATTACCGGTCTCTGAGCAGAGATCGGAGTCGGTCCAAGACCATTACAACAAGCATAAGATGATCGAGCTTTGTGAAAAGTTTAAATCGTGTATCAAGCGGACACTGACAGCGCATTCGCGTAAAGGTGCAGTACAAAGTAGCTTCAATAACCCCTCTCTTCAATTTACTTTTCATGTTTTTCGTGTTTTCTTTTAAAATTTCCAAGGGAAATATTGTTTTTTAAAATGATCTTCATCTAAATATTTATTAAGATACTGAATCTGAAGAAGTTTGCTACGTTGCAAACGAAACGTAATTATTAAAGCAGGATATTTAAAAAAAATCTCTGCAGTTATTTTCCCACCCAACATATTAATGTTTATGAGTTTAGAGAACGTTGATGCAATAAAAATTTAAGATCTTTGACCGTTCAATATACCTAAACAAGTCATATAAAAATTCAAATTGTCATTTTTCAATTACTCAGCAAATGTATAACAAATTTAATCTGTTAGATAAAAAAAGTAACAGGTTAGCTGATAATAAATAGTTAATTCCATAGAATTGACGATGTATAAAACACTGATGAAAACTATAAATTAATAGTTTCTAGATAGACTGTTTTTCCTAACAAACCTTAAACGAAACAAGAAACAACTGGCTTCTGATATTAACGATGTCAATAGCGGTATACATTCTTCTCTGGATTATATTATTGACACGTACTACAATTTTCTTGTTTTTCAATGTTGTAGAACAATGAAGGCTAATGTCAACTTGTATCTTCCATTTCACTGATTTTTTGAATGAGAATTACATTTTTTACACTATTACACTATACACGCATTATAAGACAGTAAAACTAACTAGTCATTGCGGCATTTTTATTCATTTTTAAATTGCAATATCCTGTTATTCTGAAGCAAAAAAGTAGAGTTAACATGAAATGTATAACTATTGGAATACAACCTGTTATGATGCAACATGTTGCTCGTTTCATTAGTTATATTTTACTTTTACGTTTTAATAGCCCACTTTGTAATTTATTACAACTACTTAAAAGCATACACTTAATTATTTCGTGAACAGTAAGAACAATAACACCAAGTGTTTTATTAGTTTTCTCTTTGTTCTGACCTAATAAAAAAATGGCATTGAAATATTTTTTGTTGTTTCGGACGTCTGAAAATAAATTTTTGAATATGCAGCACTGTTATTCATCGAAATGAGGTAAAATACTTTGCATCACAATGTATTTCATTTTTTTACACAGAAATATTAGTTATATGAAAAAAGTAAAAAAACTAAAAAAGTTTTAAATAAGACTTTTGATTAATATATTTTTATAAACAAATTCATGTCCGTTAAAAGTTTTAATAAAAACATATATAAGGGTTGTTAATTTCAACCCCTTAGAATCATACGTAAAAATGAAAAGAATTTCATATGTAAGTACACTATAGTAGATAATATCTGCCAATTTTCAGTAGAAATATAACAAATTTTCCAGAAATATTTGGAAAAATGTTTTGCAGCTAGTTTTTCAATAAATGCAGGAGGGCATCCCAACTGAAAAAATCCGACTCTGAAGGAAGAATTTTTCCTCGGACATATGCACGAATGCTTTTGTTAAAAAAAATACCTCCGGAACATTTTTTTGTAAATATTTCTACAGGAAATTGTTTTATGTCCGTCTTATATTTTGATAGAAAATCGTAGACACTCATTAATGACCAATAGAAAAATTAGTTCACGAGCCGTAACCAAGTCAACAACAAATTTCTTGGAAATTTTTTATAGTTAGACATTACTTCTTTTTAGTGTTTGTGTCGTTACGATTTTCTTACCGAATCTGCATTCGAGGATTAATTCATATCCGGAAATTATTTTCATGTATTCCAACAAAGTCCTGATTTGCCCTCACGTCCCGCTCGGCCAAATTAATACAACGTTGTTGGAACGCACTCAAAAATTTCTGGAAAGAATTAATGCTCTATGAGATTATTT